>OY748308.1:14845763-14948320 GCA_963556515.1 Nudaria mundana
GTTAAAACTGCTACCCGAGATTCTTCGGGTTCGATTCCTAGGTCGAGTCAAATATTTTTAGATGTGCAAATGATTGGTTTCTAAGTTTGGGTATATTTAATCTATACTAATATTTTAAAGAGGAAAGATTGTTTTTCATTGAATAGACTCCGAAAATACAGGACCGATTTTGAAAATTCTATCTGAGTACTACTTCTTATCCCGATAAACCTGTTCTCATGGGAATTGAGAAATAGAGCCTTTGTTTTTAATTAAACAAAGCTTGTAGTATGAGTCATCATTCACCGAGCCTTTTCCCAACTCAGTTGGGGTCGGCTTTCCAGTCTAACTGTGATTCGGCTGAGCTTCGATATTTTCCGTGAAGCGACTGCCATCAGACCTCCACAACCCATGGGCGATATCGAAGTTCTGTAGTTAGACCGGTCGGATTTTTAAGGGCTCCAACTACCCCTACCGACTGCCCTAGATGTTCGTATGACAACCGGAACCGGGTTAAGCTGTCGCTTAACGTGCTCTCCGAGGCACGGAGGGGTCTCAGTTGTATTATGAGTATTACTAAATAACACTCAGACATAGATACATCAAGCCTATATACCCGAAGGGGTAGGCAGTGCATTATACACTAACAATTTTACACAGCAATTGTTGGTCCCACATAATAGGGGACAAGCCTTGCCGTTTGTGTCAATGGACGAAGGTGCGGCCGCGGATTAAAAAAATACTAATATGGATCTTTAGCACCCTTTAAATAATTCAGATTAACCTAAGCAGGCTCCTAAATCAGAAGTGACTAAAAAAACACGTCAAAAATATAATAATTTTTGGAATGGGAACAAATTGAAATGGAACCACTTGTAGCAGCTTTAAAAAAAAAATCATGGTTCACTCAATCGAAACATTAACAAACACCTCACCTTTTTTGGAAGTCGGTTGATAACACACAGCAAGAACAGGGCAATATTCAGGGGAGAGTTAACACACTCTGTAATTACACTCAACAACTGCCTAGGGGATATGTAGATAGGATGTTTTTGTTTGTTTATTTGAAGAAAAAAGTCTGTAACAGCCGCGTACGGAATACTAATACGGGTATTTTGTACCTGAAACAAGTTGTTTTACGAGTTACGTAATCTTGTTTATATTGTAAGTACTTTGACTAGTGGAATGAGTATTAAAGTATTATCATTACTCTTTGACATAAACTTTTTAGAAGGAGATTGTTGTGTGATTGAGAGGTTTTCGTATTGTACAAGTCTCTGATGGGGAGAACAGAGGCAGGTGAACCGCGTGCAGGCGAGGATTACTTGGGTCCTGGAGATATTGACAGGGATCCTTAACACCCTTAACCATAATCAAGTTATATGGTATGGTTTTATTGTTATGGTTGTATTGTTTATTGATCTAGCGAGCGAAGCGCTTACATTTTGAAACAATACTCAAAAAAATACTTCAATATTTTTTTCTGTTATATTTAAATTATGATTCCAAAAGTTTACATATAAAGCCCATGCTTATGATACCGGTACCATAAAATTAAAAAGTTAATTTATGATACCTACATATTTTCTATGAGATTTTCTCCAAAACAAGGTAACTAAAAATCAATCAAAATTATGATTTCAAAAGCTGACATATAAAATGACAATATTTTTCAATACAGTGGTTAAAACATGTCAAATATTTTGACACAAAAACTGACTTTACATTACTGGAATGGGACCAAATAATTGTCGGACCAAATAATTGTCGGAGTTGGACAAACTCGAATCGGAAAGCCTTGAGCCGCTAGCCCAGCGCCGAACAATTGCTTCCTTAGCCGCGTTCTACCGTATTTACCACGGCGAGTGTTCTGAAGAGCTCTTCAACATGATCCCACCCTCTCCCTGCCGATCCCAACGCGTGACGGGCAGAGATGCCACTCTCACACTGTGGAAATCATCTTCGCGAGAACCGAGTATTTTAAACGTTCGTTTCTCTGCAGAACGATAGTGGCCTGGAAAACCCTGCCTGCGCACGTGCTTCCTCATACATATAACCCTAGGTTCTTTAAGCGAAGCGTGAAGAGGCACGTCACTAGGTCGTCAAGTTGAGGGCCCCTTTCTATAGTATTTATGTGCACTATGAGAGCCGCTGTCAATCGCCAGACGTCGCCACAGCTTACCATCAGACGGTGTAAATTTGTCGACCTCAACAATAAATAAAATAAAATAATATAGCCTTTAATGCCGTTTCTTTCCTTACATTAACTATAAATTAAATACTTTTTTTATTTTGCTGCCCAAGGCCGCGGCCGCTCTAACGTCCGTTGCCAGGCGTCTCTGGTTACAAGCATAACGTATTTCCAGTGGCGCCCGGCGGACTTTGACCACCTCTGTGGTCTCTGCGGGGGTTGAGTCGGGATGAGAATCCCGCGTCGTTGGGGTAGGGTTTTATCCCGCGTCTTTAGCCTGCTTCTGTAAGGACGACGGGTGGCGATCCCGCCGTCCTCAGGCCCCGATCATGGAGGTCGATGGTCTTGGGCGTAGATGAGTCTGCGGCGCCCTCGCCGCTGACTACGGAACTCGGCGGGGAGGGTACGCTCCCTCTCCCTCTCGGCCGCCTCCTTCGCGAGCATGACTTGCTCGCAGAAGGACACGGCCGCGTTCCACCTACTCCCGCTGGAGACCACGGCTTGAAGCATGATCTCCAGCGAGAGGGTATCCACGCCCAGACCCACTACGAGGTCCCGGGCGCTGACTCGCCCACGCTGAGTACTCCACCAACGTGTGGAGTGCGGTGTAAATTGAATACTAAACTAAATACTTACTAAAACTATAACTTAATTTGATTTAATCTATTTTAACTAGATCGGCAACTGGTTTGTGTGAAACAGCTTGTCTGTCGACATAGGCATCCTCTAAAGATTTCCATGTGTTCCTGTCTCTTGCTAGGCGGGTACATTCCGAACCTGCTATGTTTTTTTAAGTCGTCTTCCCATCTTTTACTTTGCCTGCCTCTATTTCTTTTGCTGTCTCTTAGATACCGATCCGACTCTCTAAAGTCGACCTCAATACTTCCCGTCAAACGATAAATAAATAAAAAGTACGAACACAGTACAAAAATAACTAGGTACGAAAAACGTTTCGAAATGCGAACGAGGTTAAATTTCGACATCCTTTCAATAATTGACGTTAAAAGTCCTTAAAAAATATGGATTTCCATATCTTTTTGCCACACGAGAGCGTCGAAGTATTTTTATAATGCGACCGCCCGCCGGGTGTAGGAGGTATTTTCGTCCCTTGCAGTAATCCGGTTATATCCGGATAGAAGGAGACACGTAGCCTCATGATGTGAATTCGTGCGTACATGACGTTTGGATACGTGGGTGTTTTAGCTAAGTCCCATCGGGACATATTATTATGATGAGGGAAATCCAATAATATTTTAAAGAGATTTGATTGTTTGTTTGAATTGAACTACTTAACCAATTTTGAAAGTTCTGTCACTGATATGTAGCTATATTGTTATTTATCCTTGAATAACATTAAAACTTTTTGTCTTAGATTCTTTAGATTGTTACAACAGTAAATAAATGTGGAACTTGAACAAAGTTTAAATGTTAAGTAATGAATGTGGTTTAGAATGTAAAATGTTGTGATACATATTTGTGCAAAGAAAGAAAGAGTGTTTAATAAAACACTCTTTCTTTCTTTCTTTTTTTTTTACCCTGGTAATGTGTTCCCACGGGAATCAGGAACGAGAAAACTATATCACGCGGGTGGAGCCTAAAATGTATTTTAGACTTGATGATTATTGTATTGGTTTGTTTTTTAGTAGTTTTTCTGGTAAATTTTCATATTATAATTATTGTGTATCTACCTAATAACGTGTGACGTCAGTGAGTAAAAAAAAGCACTATGTAGTAGAAAAGTAGGCTTTAATACGTGTAGCAAGTTCCATCAAGTTTGACTGTACCTACTTATCAACAAATATTTTTTTTACATACATATGTATCCTACACGTTAATTCAACAGGATAGATCAACCAGTTGCTACAAATTAACGATAATATTAACAAATGACATTTAAATGACACTTCCAATGACATATGGGATCGAATGAATTAGTGCGCGGCATCGAAAACCGATTACCGGCTGATCGAACATCGATTAGGAACTAATGACTTGAAATTATATTCCTAACTTAGTCGTGTGCACGGGAGGGTTAAATATTTGTATCTACATCGATGATTTGCAGGTGAGGGTTAGATACGTGTACAGCTAATATTATAAGGTAAGATTAAAGCGACTTGGGGTTAATTTTATATAATTTGTTACGATATTTCAGAGTTTAAGGAATTAACTCAATAGTTGCGTAATTAAATAAATAAAACAACTCCTTTGTTAAATCGCAAAATACTGGCAATTATGTCTCGACGACAAGTCGTTAAATTTGAAAGAGTTTTCATATTTGTGCGTACAACTGATTCCGTGTACGTAGCACTCGTCAACGGATATTCCGGTACCGGCTTTTTGCGGCCGCCCTCGCCGAGTTCATACACTAAGTAAGTGTTTATTACACACTAACTGTCCCGGTGATCTTCGTACTGCCTTTTAAACCTTCCCTGAGCTTGTACGAATATTTAGGGACCAAGATTGTGGAAATCGGTACAGCCGTTCTCGATTTTTAGCGAGACAAACGAACGGCGATTCATTTTTATTTATATAGATGAAGAAGAAGATGTCTTAACTGTACGGAATGTTAAGTAAGTATCAAATATTATATGCATATGCTAACACATAATTCTTTTGCGGGGAACTTTATTCGAATGTACAATACATTGCCAACCAAAATAGCAAATTTATCTGTCAATAAATTTAAAAAACTAATAAAAAGTAAATTGTGCCATAAAGCTTATTATAGTATTAATGATTTCTTAGATGACAAGGCGGCCTGGTTGTAACACGAATTACTCCTTTCTAAATAACTCTGTATTAGATTTAAGATGAAATATTTTGAAAAAAGCCGAACTGAGTTTCTTGAGGGCTCTTCTCAGTCTCGTTGCATTTTGGAACCCTCGGTAGAGTCACACCAACTTTTGACGAATCTAAATAATTTTCTAAAAAATTCAAAGATAATAAACGTAACGTTATTTTTATTTTATTTATTTATTTACATTGTATTAGAAGCATTATCAGACGCTAAAAGTAGGTTACAATATAGCTGCTACTTTTTATTAATTCATTCGGCCATTTTAGACATAACACATTATAAATGTACTCGGTGACGGCAAGTTTTCATATAATATACAAAAGTTAGTATAGTTAGGTCGTTCTCCTGAGTGACGAACACAGCAAAAAAAGAATTAGAGAAATCGGTCCAGCCGTTCACTATTTCATCGCAAGGCAACGGTTTTCCATTTTTTTTTCTAAATTACAATATAGCTACTTTTTTAACTTTTTTTAAATTTATTCGGCCATTTTGGACATAACCCACTTTCTAGAGTGCCCGGTGATGGCAATAGGCTTGCCCCCTATTACATGGGACTAAAAATACTGGCAAACTGGGTGCGTGATGCACCTCTGTCTACCCCTTTGGGATATAGGCGTAATATGTGTGTGTAATAAGATAGTACAAAAGACTTTAACAAGAAACGTGTCGAAACTTCTTGCTGTCTAAATTTATTTTTAAATTACGATAGTTTTTCCTGTCTTGCTTGTATCCACGCTTTCCCGGTCATGCGTGTTCGGTCAACTCGGTCTAAGCATCAGACAGTATTTAAAGTATATTACAAGTTGGATATATTTGCCAGGGCCTTGTCAACAGGTTAGGTGCCAGAGTTATTAATATGACCCCTTAGCAATCAGACTAACTAAAACACAAAAAATACCTATGTACCAAAAACTCTCATATTATAAGTATTAATCTCATATTGTTTAGCTTAAAAGGCAAGAAGTACAAGTCTTAAGAACATAGATTGTATTCACAAAACAAAAGTAAACTATCCCACAAATAAACAACAAGCTTTGTAAATGAGCAAATGCTTTTAACACGAAAAAAAAAGCAGACAAATTGCTTTCGTCAATCCATCAAGGCGTAAACGTATTCACTAATATTAACACAAACGTTCAACCCACCACTGAAATTAATAGACTAACCCTCACACATTAATAGGTCAAAAAGGCCATCTATCATTCTTTATACAGAACTCATTACTTCTTATTCCCAATGGAGGGTTAGATATTTTTTTTCATTGTTTCGCACGCTATTTGAGGATAGATCATAATTGAAACTAAACCATAATTTACTTTATATTTCTTTACCTTTACATCGCACGTCACAATCAATAGGGCGTTTTTACATTGCACGATAACGACACACGATATCGTCCATAATATCGTGACGATATCGTCAGTAGCAGAAGTAACTTTAAGGTTACAATGTAAATTATAACTACTGATGGTAATGTCTAAAATGATCATCATCCACTGAGCCTTTTTCCCAACTCAGTTGGGGTCGGCTTTCCAGTCTAACTGCGATTCGGCTGAACTTCGATATTTTCCGTGAAGCGTGCCATCTGACCTCCACAACCCACGGGCGATATCGAAGTTCTGTAGTAAGACCGCGAGGATTTTAGATTTAGGGCTCCAACTACCCCTAACGACTGCAATAGATGTTCGTATGACAACTGGGACCGACCGATGCGTCGGTCCCAGTTGTCCCAACGTGCTTTCCGAGATACGGAGGGGTCTCAGTGTCTTAAGAAATGGTCACCCATCCTAAGACCGGCCTGATTAGATGTTGCTTAACCTTTGCAATGTGTTAACATTGTCGGTTACCACTAGACCACGAGCCCCTCGGTAATGTCTAAAATGATACGTGGATTTATACATACATTATCCGTCTTTAGACTGAGTACATTTAGTTAGTGTACAAATTATAGTTTTAGTTTTATTAGTACTTTTTTAGAACTGGGTAAAGAAGATACCCTATAATCAGTTCAAATAGCTCAGATGTGTAACAAAATTAAACATGCAAGAGAGTATTATGTAAAACTAACTGATCGCTGCAGCTCCGCCCGCGTGATTTAGTTTACTCGTTCCCGGTCCGTGGGAACACATTACCGGGATAAAAAATAGCCTATGTTACTCTGGGTGAATGAAGCTTTCCAATGATGAAAGAATTTTGAAATCGGCACAGTAGTTTTTGAGTTTATTCATTACAAACATACACACAAAAATACAAATCTTTCCTCTTTATAATAGTAGTATAGATAAAACTTCTAACTTGTACCAATCCAATCAATCTCTGGGAATATATGAAAATAATAATGATTGTAATAGCATGTCCGAGACGCCCAAGACTTTAATAGACTGTGCCATAGCGGCTGACAAGTAAGATTTTGTTGCCTTTCATCAATTATTATATATTCATTACATCGCAAGGCAACGTATCCCAATTTTTACAATTTAGCTGTTACTTTTCATTAAATTCATTCGGGCATTTTGGACATAACCCATTATAAATGTGCTCTGTGGTGGGTGTGTAATACCTCTGCTACCCCTTTGGGGGTATAGGCGTGATATGTGTGTGTGTGTGTGTGTGGGTGTGTGTGTTGTAACAACTGTACCTTTATTATGTGGTAACGTAGCCATAGGACCACAAACAACGTGATTGTTCGGATATTAAATAGTATCGTGATGAATCATTGATGAAATTTACATACCTGTTTAAGACACAAGCCTCGAAAAAATTGAGATAAAAAACTAAGCATATCTTTCACGTACATATCCGTAGCGAAGTCAAAATGTGTAGAAATCAACTCAAGGGTACTAGCTACTAGCATATTCTTCGTCTAAGGAAATACGCTCCGAGCAGAAATTAACTACAGAGTAGTAATGTCGGTTTCCTACACAAGCAGGCATGTAATATACACTGACAGTTAACTGGAATTAACAAAGAGAAAAGCAGTCAGTATGTTGAAATGTTACTTAATATTATATGTATATCTTTGCAGTAAAATATGGAACAAAATGTCGTGTGGAAGAAGTTTATTTTTGTGTAATAATTTTATAATATAACTGCTTCGGTGGCGTGGTCGTTGTGCATCGGCTTTCGACTCCGGAGTCTTGGGTTAGATCCCCGGGTCGAATCAAATATTTGTGTAATCCACTAATGTTTGTTTAGGAGTTTGGGTGTATTATATCTATATAGTATGTATGTATTTAGAAATATATAAGTATGTTTATCAGTCGTCTATATCCCATAGCACAAGCTTATATTAACTTAATTTGGGCTAGATGACGTTGTGTGAGTATGTCAAAAAATATTTATTTATTATTGAAACTAGTTAGTTATCCACGAGTGTGATTTTATTTTCTGATTTACCGATTACCAAGAGAAAATATTACATACATACATACAGACACACAATATCACATGTAATGTTGCTAAGTACAAAAAATTGTAACAAGCTACAACTTACAACAACAGTTTTCCTAATTTCTTGTAACTTAGTTACGTTAAGTTAGCTTCTGTTAGTTTAGTAGTTCTGTTTAAGTTACGAAGTCATGTTTGATGTGTACCTGACTGGAACATTGCAAATCTACCGTAGCAAATACTAGAAATTGTAATTTAATAACAAAATTTAGTTCTAATGGTACTAAGCCCTCACGCATAATATCCTCTAGAAGTCCTGAACTAACGTAGTCCTGGGCGTCTCGGACTATGCTGCTCTACCCATGCATAGCCGGGGCGAACTCATCATTCACCGAGCCTTTTCCCAACTTAGTTGGGGTCGGCTTTCCAGTCTAACTGTGATTCGGCTGAACTTCGATATTTTCCGTGAAGTGACTGCCATCTGACCTTCACAACCCATGGGCGATATCGAGTTCTGTAGACCGGTCGGATTTTTAAGGGCTCCAACTACTCCTAACGACTGCCATAGATGTTTGTATGACAACCGGGACCGACGGCTTAACGTGCTCTCCGAGGCACGGAGGGGTCTCAGTGTCTTAAGAAATGGTCACCCATCCTAAGACCGGCCTGACTAGATATTGCTTAACCTTTGCAATGTATTAATATTGTCGGTTACGACTAGACCACGAGCCCCTTACTAGTAAATAAATAAGATCTCTTGATTTGCTAGAACAGCTAAGAACACTCGGCATTTAATCTTAAGCAAGCTAATGTAGTTCCAGAGTGACTTAACTTCTGGTCGTACATCTTCCCACTCTCATTACTTAACTGAGAAGCAAAACAGATGGACCCTGGCACGGTCTAAGTGCATTTTAGTGTTTAGGCTACGGTAATGTCGCTTGGGGCGATCTTGGGAATGTTGTGTGGTACAAATTATAAGAACTCGTATCTAAACGGGACTGGTCAACTCATGAGCACGGTTGCAATTCATAAATTTCCGGGAGCAATAAAATGTTCGTTGAGTACGTCTAATGTCAAAATTTGTTCCTGAATTGTAACATTTGGCGTACTCAGTGGATGCTCAACTGCAAATTCTCAATTCGGAAACCGGCCGTAAGTCTAATTTTGATAAGTACTAGTTGTGACTGAACGTTGTGAAAGTTTATAAAAAAATTTAGGAATTTCGGAAGTAATTTTTTTTTTCTCAACTCTATATCCTTCATCTTTTCTCTACCACTTCCATTTCCACCAAAGATGTGGAATAATATCCGACCTTATCATATCAGAGGCCGCATAGGCGTCCATAGTCCGTGGATGTCTTGGGATTATACTTATGTGATAATTTAAAAGTTAAGTCAAGAAACCGGCTAAGTGCCGGACGACAGCCGACGGCCGGAAAGACGGACGGACCGACGTACAGCGAAGCTCAGTGATAGGGTTCCCGTTTTACCCTTTGGGTACGGAACCCTAAAAAGGATACTTCGTCTACGTCATATGTTTGAATAATGCATCTGGTGTTATAAACTCTACGTTCGTTTACGAGTAGATCGTATGCCTGTTTACTACTCTTTACAATAGGCGTGTGTCCCAAATTTCAAAAATTGATTAATTCTGTTGTTTTGAATCTATATAGTCACAAAAATTTATTATTTTGATTTAAAACAATCATTTAGATTTGCGATTTAAAAAATGTATTTAAATTTGTAACGAAAACGCTTCAATTTGTAATGGCGCCTTGGGTAACGTCACAGGTTGCGAAACAAATCAAAATATGTTTGACTGGCATTGAGTAATTATTACTACGTACAGAGAAGCTAACCTGAACAAAAAACTAACGCCTTTTGCCACGAGTTACAATAAATTAGTCGTCTAATCGTAATATAAATATTCAAGCGCAAGATCGCTTCTCAGTTATAGATTTTTCACGACCATAAGGTCAAAAGCGCCGAGCATTTCGTGGCGCTCACGCGTTTCCTTCAACGTATTCCAAGAACATGTCATTATGTGTATATATTGTGGTTATACACTATAGACTGGACACGCATAGCTTTTTACCTACGACGGAACGGAGATGGTATTGCCTTTGGGGTAAGAGGATGTTTGTGCAAATACATGTTGCCATTTTTCTCCAAAACTACTGGTCGGATTTTGATGCAGTTTCCAGTTATGGGTTCAGGTTTGATTGGTGCATGTTCTTAGATAAATGTTACGACGACAACTCACTAGAAGGCGCTGCAGCGAACATTATTTGTGAAAAGCAATGTTGCCAATTTTCTCAAAAAAACTACTAGTCCGATTTTGATGCAGTTTTCAGTTATGAGTTTGGGTTTAATTGGTGAATGTTCTTAGATAGGTGTTACGGTGATAACTCACCAGGAGGCGCTGCAGCAAACATTATTTGCAATGAAAATCAATGTTGCCACTTTTCTCCATAACTACTAGTTCGATTTTGATGCAGTTTACACTTATGGGTTTGAGTTAGATTGGTACATGTTTCTAGATAGATGTTACGGTGACAACTCACCAGGGGGCGCTGCAGCTTGTTAGCTGCAGTTAGCTTGTTATTTGTGATGAAAATCATCATTAAAATGAATCCGTCTTATTACAACTATTACAAGTATTGTGTAGTGCCTGAATGTACGAGCCTGATGTACTGAATGTACGAGTATTAAAACTCCTAACAAATTGTTTATACATGTGTCGATTTTGGGCATATTACTGCTATTTGCCTTTGTAAATCCTGTCTCCATGTCGATTTATATTGATACTCGTATTTCGTTTGAGGAACTGAGGAAATCTGTTGTATTTGTAAGAAAACGTACCAACAATTAAATTACACAATATCACAGACACAACTTGACACAAGAAGTCAGAGTTCATACATACTTACTCTGTGGTCCAGAGTGCAACCTGTGACGTCATATTTTCTGATTGGTGTTTGATGTCACGTGACTGAAAGCCTAATTTTTCTAAACATATTTTCTAAAAATAATAGTAATCTTTATTCTGTGCACCAATTTTTTTTATCTATTCATTGGAAATAGTCTTATGAAACATACATCAATCCGATTTATTCTTAGTGGACACTATTACTACCCAAATCTAAATTATCTCAGAAATACTCAAAGTTTACTGTAACTTGTTTTAGACCTCTCTATGATTCTTTAAAAATAACATTTATCGTTCTTTACCGCTACCGCTTATGATTAAACCATACCAAGAAAATAAGTTTAGGTAAGCTGTGCGCAGTGTGCGCTGTGCAACAATCATTTTGGTATTGTCTACATTTTGGCTAGACACTAACAACAACCTTTGATAAGGCTATAAAGCGAAACCGGTCAGGTTAAATCCTGGATATTAAATAAAAAGTAAAACAGTGTGCATGTGTTTGTTTATCATGTATTAATAAACCATTTTCGTGGCCGACTGTACAAAGATATACAGAAGTCAGTGGATACTTAGTTAAAAGATGTTCGGCAGGTGCTTAGCGGTGAGCCGGATAGCTCGGGCACCAAATATACACGAATATTTTTTAACTACCAGAAAAAAATCAGGGAAGTGATAGGTATTCGATACTAAACCCATCCATGCAATAAAAAAAGATGTAAAGTAGTTGTGTCATTTTTTCCCTAAAACAACCTAATATTTGTTCACTACGTAAAATAATTTACTCAATAGATTTTCTTTTATTAATTCATTCTACGCGTGTACCCCGCCCCCCACGTACTGCACCGCGTTACACGTGCCGTGGCGGCATCCCTTCGAAAATGCATACCAAATGACCTTCAGTTTAATTTAATTTCAATAATAAATGCAGTTCCAGTTGTGACGTCTCGATGTGCGCACGCTTCCCTATCGATCAATCCCAACTAATACTATCGAGATGGCGTACCAATTTACCAATCGCGAATTAATATCGTAATTAATGTTACGTACATATTTTATATCCGGTGAAAATGTGAGTGCCGCTGTCCTCGGATCTGACGCCAATGGACTTTTTCATGTGGAGTGAAGTGAAACGTAGAGTGTATGTCAGTGAACCTAACACCCTTTAGAACCTCCGACAAAGGATAATTGACGCCTTCGATGAAATCCGGCAACAAAGAGACATTCTCCTCAGTTTGAAATCGAACTTATTAAAGCGGGCTCGTTTATGCATCCAAAATGACGGAGGACATTTCAAGCAACAACTAAAGTACTTGTAGTGGTAAGTCTTTCACGTATTAAATACATAAATTAATCATTAAGCCAATTTACTATTCGAAGTTCTTTAGTACCTACCTGCCAGTTGATTAGGTACCTTTTTAAATTTAAAATTACTTGATGAAACAGTACCTAGGTAGGTAGGTAATTTGCCCTCTTTGCCTAGGTACTTAACCCTTTAATACCTTACTTTAGTAATTGCGGATATGGGGGATATGGAATCGTAAAATAAATTTTAGTAATTAGGCGTGTGGCATGTGGCGTCTCGCATCACAATAATAATATCGTGCATTGTCGGCCGCTCTCGACATTTTTCGAGTGTTACATGTAGTTAAAAAGTTCATTGATATGATAGGTACCTATTTACTATCAAACATCGTGCGTAAAATAAAATGGTGGTGTCCATGCGTGACGCACGTATTTTGAGATTTTAAAAACGTTAATAACTTTGTTTTTTTTGTATGGTTGGGTATTTGTATTATTCCATATATATTGAAATACATACGTTCCAGATGAGCCCCTGAAATTCCTTTGTTGCCCGTGGTCCACCTAGTAGTTCACCCAGGTGAACCACGGGATTGTTTTTTACCCTGGTGTACCACGGCAAATTTTTTGTTCCCCGTAGTTCACTTAGTTGCGCCACGGGAAATAATTTTTACCCGTGGTCCACCTGATACTTAGCGCTCTCTCATAGCTTTAGAAAAACTACACTAATAGTTTCTTTGTTGCCCGGTAGTACCACGGGAATTTTTTTCTTCCCATAGTACACACTACCAAGCAGTCTAGTAGTACTATGGGAAGAAAAAGTTTCCCGTGGTACTACTTCAATGTTTTGGTTTTAAAACCCTTTAAAATATTATTGTGACTGTACAACCGCAATGATGCTTGGCGGCTATGCGCGGCCTAAGCCGGCGGCTTGTATTGCCGGCGGCAGTGCCGCTTGGCATAAACCCGGTGGCACTGCCGCCGGCACTGTGTGTAGCAGCTTTACGGGTCTTTTACGCGATTATTGAGATATATACATACTTCTTTATTACCCGACGTTTCGGCCCTGTTACAAGCGCCGTGGTCACGGGTGGACTGGCTTCAGCTCATCTATATACAGGGTGTTACATAAGAGTTATATCAACCTGAAGACACCCCTATCAGCTGATCGCCCAGAATGCCTTTTGATATATTTCGACCGCGAAACAAGAAAAAAAAAGTTCATCATAAAAAAGGAGTGTTTTATTCGGTAATAATGTTTTTTTTCTGGATGATTTTTTTTTCACATATCGAAACGGGTTCTAGTCGACCAGCTGATGGGGGTGTCTTTGGGTTGATATAACCCTTACGTAACACCCTGTATACTTATAATATATCTGTAAAGTGAAAATTCTGTACATTGAAAATATCAAAAAATTAAATGGCAGGGGGTGTTACTAGACCGACATCGAACCCAAAAATGTGATTAAAAAATTTTTTGTCAGTCTGTCTGTCTGTCTGTTTGTTCAGGCATCACGCAATAACTACACGGCTAAGATACTATAATATTTTATCATGCGATACAATATCGCTCGCCATACAATTCAATGGACTATCGCACACGACGAAGTAAATAAATAATATTTCATATTTTCATATCTTAAGATGATTTTGTATGGTATAATAGAGAATATAATAGAAGATTATAATAGAGAAACTGTTGTAGGGGGGCTTTATGAACGCAATAAAACCCAAAAAAATGGTTTTTAGAACTTTTGTCTGAATGTTTGAACACGCTAATCTCAGAAACGGCTTAACCGATTTGAATTTTTGATTTGAATTTGCGGTTTTCAGTAATGCGTTGTGGTTTATTCAACTTAACATTTAAGGTTTGGTTTTCAATCGGTTCATTAATAAAGAGGTTATGTAGAACTAAAGGAACACAATATATTTTGCCATTTAAATTTTCCCTAAAAAGTTTAAATTAGTACGCACAATCGACCTTATTTATAAAAAAAGAGCACATTTATAAAATAATTCGAGCATTCACTATTCAAAAAGTTCCAATTCCAGTTGCAATTGAACATAATAAATGCTACAAATCGAGCAAACATATCAACATTTTGTAAACAAAATGGCTTCAAAACTTCAGTATATTCAGTTTAATTTGGTGTTTGTTTGTCCAATAAAAACTGCATACGTCCTGGTTCATAAACATTTATGTTTAACAAAGTGTATTAATTTTTCTTGTTCTTTATAAAATCAAGAGTGCATTCACTTTCTGACAATATGAAAGTACATTTTCGTTTATACTCGTATATTACTAACGGACGCGCTTAGCAAATTATTTACTAAAACTTTCTTCGAGAACCATTCTATCTATAGGTTAAACCCACATCAAAATCTGTTTCGTAGTTTTCAAAATCTAATCATACATAAGCTTTAAACACACTGGTCCTTCACATACAACGTATACCACGCGACGTGGGAAACAGCGGTAGACTGGTCCTACGTTTTACGACGTCTGAAGTTTACATTTTCTACGCGCTATGACAATTTAAACGTGTGTGACAGCGTCGTAGGCGTGGGATAGCATGGGAACACGCGAATCGGGCGCGGTGACGTGTAACACAGCGTGGTGAATGACCAGTGTGTTCGTCACCATACAAATTGTATAGACCAGATCCTGTTCAGATGTCAGAATGCGTGGTGTACGTCGCATGTGAAGGATGAGTTTGTTCGTCTCTTTAGGGATAGACAGCGGAAAGCGACGTTGATTTACACTACGTAAAGGTTTTAATAATTGGCTTGGAGAGTACGTTTCGCCGTAGGTCCTCGTTGTCATACGAATATCTGCATCCATAAAGTTCCGATAGAGTAACCATAATCCACCTGGCGTCACTGGAATTTCTTGCTAGTGCTATCCAGAGGCGTTCGACAGTGGACGTAGGAGCGGCTGCAGCCTCAGGCCGTTTCCAATTAATCATACTTAACCGATGTGAAATCGCAGGTACACTAGTTTAAACTCTATGCTCCGATGTTGAATTTTTTTGTTTCATTCACACATATAATGGGTTTTGTCCGAAATGACCGAATTAATTTAATAAAAAGTAGCAGCCATATTGTAATTTTGAAAAGAAAATTGAAACGCGTTGCCTTGCGATGAAATGTTGATGAAAGGCAACAAAATCTTACGTGCCAGTCGCTATGGCACAGCCAATTAAAGTCCTGGGCGTCTCGGACCATTGTGATAGTTTGTTTGCATTAAATATGCTCTGATTTTGAATATTCTTTCACTAGTATGTAACAACATTACCCCTGAGTGGCTATATTATATTGATAGGCTACTTTTTATCCCGGTAATATTTTCCCGTGGGATTTGGGAACGAGAATACTAAATCAGGCAGTAGAGTCACGGTAACCAGTTAATAAAATATAAATTATACAGAAAATAATCTAACAATACATTGTGAAATTGAATATGAAATATAACTTCGTTTCTAATATCCGTTGAAATCAATTGAGATAACATCTGTCTGTATAACTCTTAACGTACCGAGTTCAATTTCATAACAATGAGTATGTAGGTACCATTATATATAAAAAGACTTCAATCTGTGTGTATGTACGTTTAATAAAATTAACTAAATATGAGGCTATATTCTTATGTAGATTATTATTGAACAAAACACATATTCACTCACTGCCCGATTTCGCCTCGGGCATCATCGGTATGTTTTTATTTATTTAATAGATTCTATTATATTACTATGAAATTAAATTATTAACAAATAAAGGACAAAATACGTTTCTTTTTAGGGTTTTGGAGTAAAAGTCTCGAAACCATTGTAGTTTCGTCATGTCTGTCCGTCCGTACTCAGCTTTTTTCCCAAACAGCTAGTGCTAGACACATGAAACTTTGCATGACTAAGTATAATTTATTCTTGTTTGTCTGTTTTGTGCTAATTGCAAAAATTACTGAATGGATATTCATGTGGTTTTCACTGATAGTTTAAAAATTACACTCAAGACAACATAGGTATAGGCTTTGTATGTTCGCGATCAATTCAATAACACCACTTTTCATGGTGTTTTCATGGAAGGTTTTAGGCTAGAAGTATTATCAATTTACACGAGCAAAGCAGCGGCCGTTCATTAGTTTATAAAAAAATACACAGCAACCGACTTCAATTTACCAAAATGGGACCAAATAGTTGTCGGAATGGGACCAAAGAAGTGGGACATGGAAAGTAGTAGATTACAATAAAAAAAAATCAAAATAGATTAACCCAGTCCGAAGATATGAGGTAACAAACATTTAAAATAAAAACATATAGTTGAATTGAGAACCTCCTTTTTTAAAGTCGGTTAAAAAGAGAAAAAATTATTTGGTTGTAATGAATTTTATGCAACTTCTGGACTGATCACGCTAAGATCACTAGCAAAAATATTGATATTAAGAAAACACACACACACATATCACGCCTATATCCCCGAAGGGGTAGGCAGAAGTGCATTACACACCCACAACTTGCCAGAATTTTTAGTCCCACGTAATAGGGGACAAGCCTATTACCGTCACCGGGCACATTTATAATGGGTTATGTCCAAAATGGCCCAATGAATTTAATAAAAAGTAGCAGCTATATTATAATTTTCAAAAAAAATTAGAAACCCGTTGCCTTGCGATGAAATGCTGATGAAAGGCAACAAAATCTTACGTGCCAGCCGCTATATGGCACAGCCAATTAAAGTCCTGGGCGTCTCGGACTTATATTAAGAAAAATGAGCGGAATGGCAACGAAATATCTATTTGACTGATGGAGCGAAGCGACAATAGGCTCCGTTTCAACTTGCAGACTGGGGAGAATTTCTTTCGTCTGTACCCATCTACGGGTTCTGTCAGATCATGTTTGAGGCCGTATTTATCAACCGATTTGCATGAAACTTTACACACACACTCCTTGCTTACAATGAATAACATTTGAATGATATTTTTTGGATTGGATGACAAATGAAAAAGTAATAAAGAAAATTGAAGAAGACATTTTCTAAACAAAGCCGCTCCCGAAGTTTACGGTTCACAGAACCACTAGTATAATATTTGAAGTAAAGAAAAAGAAGGTTTTGATTGTTTGTTTGTTTGAAGAGAATATGCTCCGTAACTAATGATCCAATTTTGAAAATTCTTTCAGTGATATGTAGCTACATCATCCCTGAGTAACATAGGCTACTTTGTATCCCGGTAATGTAACCCACGGGAAACGGAAACGAAAAAACTGTTTCACGCGGGCGGAGCCGCGGCGATCTTCTAGTCTAATATAATATATTACCTGTATAACGTACACTGTCGAGTCTCAATTGAAATTGATATAATATGTTACATTATTATAATATGATGCGACAATTTCTGAACGAATAGGTCACAGATGTTGTCGATATGACTACCGGATGTCCGTTTCTTCGACTGCGTTCAAGAATCAAAGAATCAATTTCGTTTATTCAGTTTAGGCACATAAAGAGCACATATGAATGTCAAGCAATATTATAAAAATACTAAATTAAGTAACCATGTGAAAATGATTCTTACGCTGGTTCGGTAAGTTGGTTCTCCTGAGAGGATACTCGTACCAGCAAGAAATTCAGGTAGATTATCCATCCAATCCATGGTTGCGGGTCATTCTTATAATTGCTGCCTGTCGGCATCGTTGATCGCTTTGGGTTGGTACTGAAAACCAGATCTACTAGGGCAACGTGCTTGCCTCAGTCCATGCTTAGTGCCATCCCACATTTGTGCATTTTTCATTTTACGATAGGATAGGATAGGATAATGTACTTGTACTCATTGATGATCGATTGTAAGTTTGTTCTATGTGGGTGGGGTCTAAATTAAATAGCTGGGAACAAAGCACGTGCGAGCTTACCACATTGTCTGTTGTTTAGTTTACGTATTTTCGGCCATGTCATAATAATATGTCTCACACGTCACCACTGACACACGTCATCCTGCGCCCGTGGCGGTCGTCGACACAGACAATAAAATGTAAAAATACTGTTTGTTATTTGTATTGCTTGCAAAGTGTTGATGCATAAATAAAAATATTATTCATTTATTTCATAGGGATAATGTAGCTACATATTAGTGTAATATTTTTTTAAATAAATTCAGAATTTACTTTAGTTAGTCATGAATAAAGATGTGGAGCCGCGGGTTTTAACTAGCATAAGGTTGACGAAGCGAAAAATTGAGTTTTCTTGTATTAAAGTTAATTAGGTTATTATTTTTGTAAGACAGGTAATATTACCAGAGAATTACTTCAGGCAAAGATATTCTCGTTTTAGGTACGTTATATAAAGAAAATACGTTTTCAAGTTAAATATTTGGAAACGGATTCATATATTATAAAAATGTCTTAGCATCCTCCCAATATTTTTAAAAGACCCATCTAATGGTGTCCCACACAATGGGGTATACGCAAGAAAAAATAGAAATTGTTGGCAGGCCAATTTGTGCAACATTTTTCATTACTTAAAAATAAAATTTAGTCCGAGTCGCCCAGGACTTTAATTGTCTGCGCCACAGCGGCTGGCACGTAAGATTTTGTTGCCTTTCATCAAGATTTCATCGCAAGGCAACGGGTTTCAATTTTTTTTCAAAATTACAGTATAACTACTACTTTTTATTAACTTCATTCGGCCACTTTGGACATAACCCATTATACGTGTGCCCGGTGACGGTAATAGGCTTGCCCCTATTACGTAGGACTAAAAATACTGGCAAATTGTGGATGTGTTGTGCACCTCTGCCTACCCCTCCCGGGATATAGGCGTGATATGTGTGTGTATGTAAAAATAAAATGCGTAGATTGTAAAACTTCTTAACTTACAAACGGTTAAATACATGGAAATATAAGTTTAATACCACCTTAGCGCCATTAACATATAGATTAAAATGTCGCCATTTGCCTTTACGAATCTCATAGCAATCCCTTTTACTTGTCACCCAAAGCCTTTCAAGCATAACCAAGTGATTGCATTTCATCTGCCTCATTTTCTATTCTATAAAGATGAATTTTATGTGGAAATTGAAGGTTCAAAATCTGATGGCTAATGTCGTAAGTTCGATTATACAGATACCGACTTCAGAGCCTCGACCATTGCCGTCTGGTTGCGAGTCTGTGTGTCTTCTACAGGTTACATTTCGGAGAGTGTGCGCAGGAATTGCATGAATTTATTCCACCAGCACCATTCCATCGTCGGACATCAAGGCGTGGTCTGAGATTCCATCCGTATGTGGTCGATATTCCACCTCTTCGTACCTCTCGATTCGCTTCTTCTTTCATCATGCGAACCGCCAAGGAATGGAATTACCTTCCAGCGTCATTGTTTCCCGATACATATTGTGTTAATAACGCGAGTTACAAGCGATGGATATAAAAAAATAGGTACTGTTAGGAGGTAGCTCCGCACGCGGCATCGGTCAGTGTGCAGTTTTGAGTCAGCGGAATTTGACTCGCCCGAGTGTCCAGTGGCAATGGCGTGTGTCTCGAACATGAGTACGTGCCCCGTCGCCCCCGCCGCCGCCTCTTCCCCTGCGAAGACGCTGACTACGGTTACGTTGCCCGCTCCTCGGCCACGTGACTACGCAGCTGCAACGGCCAGCACCCCTACAGCCGCTAATACAAAGAGGAGTAAGCAGAGCAGTGTCCCACAACAGAGCACTGCAACCGTTAAGGCTCCACGGAACGAGCCTTGTGACGCAGAGGGGTTCACTGTAGTGGTGAAGAAGAAGAGGAAGCCCTCCTGCAAGAACCAGCGTGGTACTGCTTCAAGAACCATCGAGCAGCACTTCCGCGCAGAGGCCCCAACCACGATGGTCTACGTATCTCGTGTTCACCATACCACGAAGGTCGCAGACGTCGTGAACTACCTCCAGAAGAAAACCGGGTTGGGTTTGAGGGTGGAGAAGCTGGACTCTCGTCACAACGTGAGCTTCAACTCTTTTGTGGTGAGGGTTCCAACAGACCGCATCGACACTGTCATGACTCCCGAGTTCTGGCCGAATGGGGTGAAGTTCCGGCGCTTCAGGGAACACCTGCCGATACGCGCACCCCCGGCCGCGACACGTCAATGTCATTACGTGCTCATTAGGTTAAGATATATTTATATATATTCTTATAATAAGGTATTTTTTGTAATATTTATATGTAATTTTAAGTTTTAGGTATATATCTATGGGCCGTAGAATAAGTTAACATAACATCTTGTAACTGTTCTCATGTAGCCTGAAATAAACGATAAATAAATAAATTAAAAAAAAAATAATAATAATAAAGTTATCAAATGTCAATGTAAATTTTATGTTTATTAATTTATCTGTTATTAAATTGACATTGTATCTACCTATTGATTATACAGACATTCAGAGCTATTGTGACATTCATATTATACATTCATATTTATATATCCAGATTTAGACCTAAATTGACATTATTAATTATTTATAACTAAATTGACATTATACTATTTATACAGTCGATTGACGGGACTTGGTGGAATCTGCTACACATATTGCACAAAAACACATAATAATATACTTTTCCACTGTTATAATTTTATTTTCACTGACCGGTTTCACCTCACGGCATCATCAGAGATTTATACAAAATACGTACGACAATATAGTAGGTACGATATTTTTATGTGAAGTAAAACTATATTTTGTATAAATTAACATTATGTTTCTATGATTGTATTCTATTGATTGATTGAGATTTTTTTTACTAAGTATTATTATTTATGTGCATATCTGTAACACAATATTAATAATTATTGCACTTCACTCATTTTTGCACACTGGTAGAATGGATGGGACTAATTACAACAAATTGCTATCTTCGCCGTATTATACTACATTCTGGCAATAAAGATTTTCTTTTTCTTTCTATATTTTGGGTGCAAAGGGGCTCTACCAACATCTTTAGGGCCCCAGCGACCTCACCTGCTAGTGGCGCACCTGCTGATAAACGGACGAGGCACGTTAATTTACAGTACCTATGGAGTGGCTTCGGCCCCTACGTGGGTACCAGGTGGTACAACAGTGTTGGTCCGGGGGGTACCACCATGCAGCTGTGCTAAAGCCCCCCAAGTAACCCAGGCTGGGTTGCGTTAGGGGTTCAGCAGCTGCACCGCCGGGCCCGGGGCGATGTATGGTGCAGCAAGCATGGGACCAGTGGGGGCGTAACGGAGTCTAGTGTGGGTGGTGTGGGTCGATTCGCCGGCCAGGGAGACCCTTAGCAATGGCGTTGCCGCGGCCGCCCGCAACACAGTCATGGGGCCCGCCTGGGGCCAACCACCCCAGGAGGCTGCCCCACATGTTGCGCATAATCCTGATGTGGGATCGCCGCTCCGGGTGGTAACCGGTGTGGGGTAGCGGCGGCCTTGCATCAGGGGGGTTTGGGAGCCCTTCCGTCCGGCGAGTCGGCTCCGACCTAACCACACGGTTCTAGACAAAGCTAGCCCCTGCGCTTTGTCACTTACTGCTGCACCAAATGTCGCCCTGTCTTCACGCTTTTTCTTCAAAATCTACAATGGCAGTGCAACAAAAAAGAAATAAACGTTACACAGCGGCCCTAGGAAACCCCACAACTTCACATTTCGAGGTGGAGTTCACTAACGTCCGTGGACTCCATGCGAACCTCGATACCGTCCACCACCACCTTGAGACGGCACGGCCCGCTGTGATGTTCCTCACGGAGACACAAATACGCCGCCCTGACGACACGTCTTACCTGTGTTACCCCGGCTATGTCATCGAGGACCAATTTCGAGACAAAGCCGGGGTGTGCGTGTTCGTTAGGGCGGATGTTTGCTGCCGCCGGTTGCGCTGCCTAGAGAACCCCTCCAATTCCGTCCTTTGGCTGCACGTAGACCATGGCTCTATGAGCCAGATCTACGTGTGCGTCTACCGATCCCACACAGGGGATTCTGAGACAACAAAGCTCTTCCAGTACCTCAGCGAGACGGCTGATGAAGCGCAGGTGCGGTTCCCGAACGCTGACCTAGTATTTCTGGGGGACTTCAATGGCCATCACATTGAATGGCTGAGGTCCCTCAAGACTGATCATGCGGGTAGAGCCGCCCATGCGTTCGCTCCCTCCCACGGTCTGACCCAGATGGTATGCGGGATCACCCGGATACCAGACAGGTCAGATCACGCGCCCGCTCTGCTGGATCTACTGCTGACGAGTCGCCCAGCCCAGTACAGTGTTTCGGTAGGAGCCCCACTGGGTAGTCCTGACCACTGTGTCCTGTACAAACGTCACGACGACTATGGCACTACTCGTCAGCGGATTGGGACGGTCTACGCGATTATTATGCGTCCGTCCCCTGGAGCCAGCGCTGCTTTGTAGGAAAGGCTCCTTCGGATAGTGCTTCTGCTATTGCTGGCGAGATCAGTTTAGGGATGGATTATTACATCCCTTTCACTGATGTCGCCAGTATCCGCAGAGCCCGTCCCTGGTTCGGGCGAGATTGTGCCAAAGCTGTTCGACAAAAACAGTCGGCATATCGCGCCTGTATCAGGGCCCGGGCTGTGCGCGACCCAAACGTGAGCCACCTCAAAGCAGCGTACAACCGGGCCACAAAGTCGAGTAAGAGGGCCTTTAAGAGAGCGGATGCCCAGCGCGTCGCGCGGCTTGGTCAGGAGCTCACTTCCCATCCCACGGGCAGCCGTGGATTCTGGCAACTGGCCAAAGCCGTGCAATCTAACTTTTGTCAGCCCTCGCTGCCACCGCTGCGTTACCCAGATGGAACACTGGCTCACAAAGCCCAAGAGAAAGCGGATATGCTCGCAGACCTCTTTGCGGCTAATTCCCGGGTCGACGACCGTGGCCTGCAGCCCCCCGCCATCGCCAACTGTGGCCACACAATGCCTGATATTGTTATCAGGCAATGTGATGTACGGGCAGTGCTGCGGTCACTCGACACGCGGAAAGCCAGTGGCCCTGACGGCATTCCGGCGTTGGTGCTACGAAAATGTGCAGCTGAGTTGTCTCCAGTATTAACGCGTCTGTACCGCCTGTCATACTCTTCAGGGCTCGTGCCGGAGGTCTGGAAGGAGGCGAACGTACAACCGAGTCCCAAGAAAGGGGATCGGTTCGATCCAGGCAACTATCGACCCATAGCTGTCACCTCAGTCATTTGCAAGGTGCTTGAGCTCCTTATAAATAAGCAGCTCATGCAATTCCTAGAGGATCACTCGCTAATCAATGATCGACAATACGGCTTCAGGCCAAAGCGATCAACGGGTGATCTTCTGGCATTCGTAACGCATGTCTGGGGTGGGGCTATGGAAAGGCACGGCGAGTCCTTGGCTATTAGCCTGGACATCGCCAAAGCCTTCGATAGGGTCTGGCATGCTTCGCTCCTTTCCAAGCTTCCGGCATATGGTCTACCTCCTCAACTGTGCAGCTGGATTGCCAGCTTTTTAAACGAGCGCCGAGTGCGGGTCCTCTGCGATGGCCAGGCTTCTCGCTTCTTGCAAGTGAACGCCGGGGTACCGCAGGGGTCCGTACTATCACCAACTCTCTTTCTTCTGCATATCAATGATATGCTATCCCTCGGGAACATTCATTGCTATGCAGATGACAGCACACTGCACGGGAGGTACTCGGTTCGTCCAACGGCGGGGCGATCTGAGATGGAGGAGGAGAGACGACGACTCGTGGCTGATCTCGACCGTAACCTCGACAGTATCTCTCAATGGGGTACCGAGAACCTGGTCGAATTCAATGCCCGCAAAACACAGGCGTGTGCATTAACTGCGAAGAAATCCCCTTTCCTTCCCCTACCCTCTCTTCAGAATGCATTATTACCAATGAAGGACAACCTTGATATCCTTGGCATAGACGTTCGTCGAGAGCTCAATAATAAAAACTACATCGAAAGATGTATAGGGCTAGCTTCGCGGAAACTAGGAATACTGAATAAGGTAAAGAGATTCTTTACACCGGACCAGAGGTGTCTGCTGTACAAGATGCAGATTAGACCCTGCGTCGAATACTGCTCTCACCTCTGGGACGGCTCCGCGAAGTATCTGCTGGACGCTCTCGACGCTATGCAGCGACGGGCTATCCGTATTATAGATTGTCCGGAGGTAACGGGAAGCCTTGAGCCGCTAGTTCAGCGCCGAACAATAGCTTCCTTGGCCGCATTCTACCGTATTTACCACGGCGAGTGTTCTGAAGAGCTCTTCAATCTGATCCCACCCTCTTCCTTCCGATCCCGAACGACTCGGCGACGGGCTATCCGTATTATAGATTGTCCGGAGGTAACGGGAAGCCTTGAGCCGCTAGTTCAGCGCCGAACAATAGCTTCCTTGGCCGCATTCTACCGTATTTACCACGGCGAGTGTTCTGAAGAGCTCTTCAATCTGATCCCACCCTCTTCCTTCCGATCCCGAACGACTCGTGCCGGGCAGAGATGCCACCCCCACACAGTGGATAGCATGTTCGCGAGAACCGAACGTTTTAAACGTTCGTTTCTCTGCCGAACGATAGTGGCCTGGAACGCCCTGCCTGTGCACGTGTTTCCTCCCACATATAATCCTGGGTTCTTTAAGCGGAGCGTGAAGAGGCACATCAGTAGGTCGTCAAGTTGAGGGCCACTCTCAATAGTAATGTGTGCTGTGAGAGTGGCCCACAATCACTAGACGTCGTCACGACTTACCACCAGGCGGGCGGCGTCAATTTGGCGAACCAAATATAAAAAAAAAATATCCAAATTCCAGGAAACGGCAAAAGGTTCGCTCTCTATTACGTGGGACCAACAGTAACAGGCGAAATATAGGCGTAATGAAGACTTCTGCCTACCCTTTTGGGAATAAAGACGTTATTTTGCCTTGTGTTTTGTTAACCATATTACAGAACTTCTTAAAGTTCTGTTCATACCTCTCGGATATCCGCGCATAGACAGTGGACTTGCGATCTCTCATTGGCCGATTCATGACACTACCAATGAGATTTTTGCGACTGGACTCGGCCAATGAGAGATCGCAAGTCTACTGTCTATGCGCGGACATCCGAGAGGTATGAACAGAGCTTTAGGTAAAAGTCGGGTAACATTTACGTCAATAATTTTTTTCACACAACAATCAACTTCAAGTTACCGAAATGGGACAAATAACTGTCGGAATGGGACCAAATTGAAATATGACCACTTGGGAAGCTTTCATTTAAAAAAAATTATTTCAAAATCAGTTCTACCAGTCCAGAGGTATAAAAAACAAACATAAAAATCCCTACAGTTGAATTGAGAACCTCCCTGTTTTTTGGAAGTCGGTTGAAAATTCTTTGTAAAAATAAATTGCCTAATTCACTTTACAATATAATTGGCAGTATGTTTGACCCTTAGGGGAAAAGAAGGTCAGTGTTCAAATCCTACAAATAACCCTTTTGGCTTGATTGTAATTCACAGTGACACCAAAGGGAATACTAAAATATATCACGTACATTTCATATGCTATTTAATACTATTTTTTATACTATTAATTATTAGTGTTATTATCATAGAAATAGTATGTAGAAAGATACACAAAGTCATTTCAGAGGCGATCCCTAAAACAAAATGCAAATGTGTGGGTGTAATAGTGTTGTGTACACTATGGAATACGCAAAATATCGATAAAGTTTTGAGTGTCATTTCTAAGTAATACAATAGAATCTCACTAATCCGTTATACTTTTCACTTACCTCGCACTGGCATTAGTTAAAAAAACCGACCAAGTGCGTGGGTCACGCAAAGAATAGGGTTCCGTAGTCATGTTATTAGCCTATAGCTCCAGAACCAACAAAGTTATCTGATCTGTTATAGTTTTTCTTGAAAGTTTTTTTACATGAGCCAGCCGTTTAGCTTTTAGATTAAACTTTGCTTAAGGAAGTTTTATTTTAACGAAAATATGGGCTTTTAAAGTTGAATGTCTCGAAAACGGATTCTTATACCAAAAATTTGTCTTTAAAACTTCTAAATATTTTTAAAAGTTTTATTTATTTATACACGATGGGGTTGACGGTAGAAAAAAAATATTTTCATTTGTGTAGGTTGGGCATCTTAAGAAAAAAAATTCATAATTTTATTGTAGCCCTTGGTCACCGTTATAAATATACATATTTATGCAAAGTTTAATTTTTCTAGCTTTAACCGTTTAGGAGGAAAGCCGAGAATGAAACAGACGGACGAACGGTCATGACAAAACTATGTTCCTTTAAGTTAGTTCAGCATTTAGGATATTATATGACATTCATAATCATGAAACAGTTCATTTTATATAGCAGATGTCCACGGCACCAACCGTTTTTTCTTCCCAATTCCCACTGAAAGTGTTCCAGTTCCATTTTTGATTGACTCATGGACAATGTAGCTACACATTAGAGAAAGAATGACAACATTATTTAATGCTAAAATAATAAGTAATTAAACATTAAGACTATTTTATTTAAAATAAAATAATATTATATTAAAGCAATGGTAAATATGATGTTAAAACTTTTAAATTCCTATGAATTTAAAAGTTTTAACATCATATACTCATATATCATATAGAACAGCAACAGTCTTGGGAATGCCTCGTGTAGAGGTGAAACATATGTCGACGTTGTAATGTCTTCTATTTTAGCGAAATAATGCTATGAATTTAAAAGTTTTAACATCATATTTACCATTGCTTTTTCATGGACTTTCGCCAGGTAACGCCTGATTCCATCCAAAAATATTATATTCTCTACATAATGCAACAGAATAAAATAAGTATAACATTGTACTTCATTTTTCCATGGTTTATCGATACATCGATAATCGTGACGTCATCAGGTGGTCAAATCCTATCGTAAAAAGACTTTCTTCTATTTTACGTTATTTAAGATTAATTATTCATTGTGAATAGGAAATATTACTGCACAATGCAAGGGTAGTCAGTGTACTATGAATAGAACATTTTACTTATTTCATTAACACAAGACATAAACAAATATCTGTTATTTAAGAATTGCTGGAAAATTTTGTATTTACCTGTGAAAAGTGTAATTATTTAGATGGTCGGCTTTAGTCACATTACAATTACTTAAACAACAAGACACCATGGCTCTTTAATACAACACAAGGATTCACTTATATTTTAGAAATCTAATATTCGCCAGTTTACAAGATAAATGATCTTTTTGTTATTTGGAAAACTACAGAAATTTTTTGGCACTGAACCTGACACACATAGATATAAGTAAGTCATCGTCTATCTTTATTACTCATAGGCAATGTTCGAATGCTGATGACTTCTTCGGACTTCTCTTTCCCACGCTCTGTTGATCTATTAAGGGAGCGAAGCGAACGCCATCCCAAATCTAATATATATAATATTATCTATTGACATTGACATTGTACTGACTGTAAGAAAAATAGCCCGGCAGTCGGCCTATTATGACATTCTTAGTTATATTTGAGTTGACATTTGTAACTAACTACATACTTATAATTATTTATGTAATTGTAACTCAATTTTGCACACCATAGATGGTAGAATGTACTAACGATATGTACGAATATACGAACTAACCACATATTATTATATCTATGAACCACACCCTTACCATATACACTGTACCAGTACCACCTATGTACGCTGTTTTACTACATTCTGGCAATAAAATGATTGATTTAATTACACGTAGATTAATGATATGTTGTCTTGTGCTGTCTTGTCTTTATCCCCGAAAGGAGTTCGTTACGCGTTGCCAGTCACTGGAGAAACCAGATCACTCTTATTGCCTTCATCTTCTGCCTTCAGCTTGTCCAAAAAATAGGCAAAACATTAAAATGGCAATGGGCACGACATATTATATTATGAGAGACGAACCTCAGAGATGGGAAACGCAGAATATGGCGATAACCAAAACGCTGGGAAGAGAACTTAAAGAGAACTGGTAAACCAGAATGGACGAGAATTGCATTGGACAATCTTTAGAGGAGGACGAAGTTTTTATACTTGTTTCTAATATTCACACAAAATAAGGCATTTTTTAACATTATCATTAAGTTACCCGCTATGTGCTCACTTATCATCATCATTCACCGAGTCTTTTCCCAACTTAGTTGGGGTCGGCTTTCCGTCTAACTGCGATGCGGCGGAACATCGATATTTTCCGTGAAGCGAGTGCCATCTGACGTCCACAACCCATGGCTATGTGCTCACTTATATCACCAATAAATAATAGAAAGTGAGCCTAGGTGCCGCGTGTAAAATCTGAGGTCTTGTCATCACAGCAGTTTTTTGCTGTGCAGCGTTGCACCGCACCGCTAAATCTTGCGGTTTGACACAGTGAGTTGTATGTACAACCGCGTCGCAAAACGCGTCAGTGGGATTGGGTCCTAAGAGTAGAAGCAGTTTTGAAAAATACAGACTTATATTACGTTTTCGCTGTCACATTCCGCATTTAAACATGAATTAGTGCTGGTACATACATCATGACGTAACCTCGCTAACTTATACCATTTACCATAGTTTCGCCAACGCTCGCGACATACATTCATATACTTCACACGAAAAATGTCTTAAAAACACGAGAACCAAAACAGAAATGTACCATATTTCTGTATGTTAGGACTCCCTTTACTTTAAACTGACGCATAAAATGGTCTTTTAGAAACAAATTACATTTTTACAACAGATGAAAAGTTGGGCTTGTGAAAAATAGGATTTTTTTTTCTTTGTAACTGGAAGTTCGCGAATTTCGACATTTTGGACTTGCTGTCTTATCTAATGAATTATTAACAGAGATTGCGCTTAGCTTCACTTTTTTATTGTGGAGCAAAATGAATTTAGCTATAAAGAGTGATGAGATGTCGGTGAAGTGTCGGTGAAATGTCGGCGAAATTGACGGCAGATTGTCGGTGGAATTCTTCCTAAGGATGTATCGCGCCGGTGTAAATGTCGGTTGATTGCTTTGCACTAAAACAGATTGCTTTTGTGATGACTTGTAACACTTTTATTGTGATCGTGTCATAATTTGAAACCTCTTTTTATGAAAACTGTTGTTATTTTATAAATTAAATATTAGTCTAGTTAAGATGAGAGGAATATTCTAAATAAATATGTTAGAAATTGATCACAATGCCATCTAGAATTAAACTAAGCACAGTTTGGACTATGACGATATTTAATATCATTAAAATCATAACATAGCATAAAACAAAGTCGCTTCCGCTGTCTGTCCGTCCCCATGTATACTTCTTCTCATCGATCTTTAATACTACGCAACAGATTTTGATGCAGTTGTCATCAATGGCTAAAGTGGTTTTCGAGGAAGATTGCGAAGCCGCAGGCTTCCGAAACTCTCAAATACAAACGCAGAATCAAATCATTAACTTCGAAGATTATTTATTTATCCAGGAGAGGGGATGGTAACTGGCTAGGTTAACATATTTATTGCAAAGGTTACAAAAAACACTAGAGAGGTCAGTCTTATGAAGGGTGACAATTTCTGACACTGCGATCCATCCGAGCTTCGAAGTGCACGTTAAATCGTCGGTCTCGGTTGCCATACGAACATCTATGGCTGTTGTTACCGGTAGTAGGGGTCTTTAAAAAAGTCTAAAACTTTGATATCACCCATGGGTTGTGGAGATGGCAGTCGCTTCACGGGAAATATCGAAGTTTAGCTTCAGCGTACTTAGATTAGTAAGCCGAAACCAACAAGGTTGGGAAAAGGCTCAATGAATGATGATTATTTATCCAGGATAACGTGTGCTGACCGAAATTAATGGGAACACAACCCTTTTCCAAAAATACACACTACAGTAAAAAATATCTGTTATGCAAATAATGCTATGCTGTTGTGGATATTACAAACAGTTGACTTTACAAAAATAATGTAGTCTGAGTGGCACCCATCAGAAACATACACGACACAAAACACAATTTTTGGGTTCCGTTGTCAAATAAAAAATAAGTAGTTTTTTTGAGCATTTAACAACGTTTTTAAACGACCTCAAAATAGTAGAATGTTCTCAATTTGACTGTTTTATGTTTGTTACCTCAGAACTTTCGACAGGTGAACCGATTTTGATGACTTTTGTTTGAAAGCTGTTATTGCTTCTCCTATGGTCCCATTTCAATTCGGTCAAGTTCTGAAAATATTAAGTTGGATATTTTTCCTAAAATTATTGCTTAAATAATAAAATAAAAAAATAATTTATGTAAAATTTTTGGTATTTTTTTTTTTAGTGCCATCTAACATTCGTTGCCAGGCGTCTCTGGTTACAGGCAGAACGTATTTCCAGTGACGCCCGGCGGAATATATTTTTTTTTTTAGATATTTGTCTTGTTAAAAGATGAGAAACAACTTGCAGTCTAAAAAGGCACTTGAATTTTAATTATGAAAAAAACTAATATTTTCCAGAAGTCTCAAAAGTTTTTCGATTCTAGCGAACGTTTTTTACATTTTGTGGGTTACAGCCTTTTTGCTTTTTTTGTCGATAGGTAAAGTATGTTGTGGATTTTTGCTGTTAGGTATGGAACCCTAAAAAAGCGACTGGTCACCGGAGCATGCGGTTTTCAATCAACGAAAACTATATTAACTCGGCTTGCAGGTCTCGATACAGGTCGTTGACTTCCATGACCTGTACTCTCGGTTATTATATTACACTGTACATGCTTTTTCAGTAGAAATTGAAATAAATGATAATGCGGCGGCAAGGAGCTACTATGACTGCTTTGGTGGCGTGATCGGTAGGTTCGATTCCCCGTCGGGAAAAACATACATTTGTGCCGCGGTCTGGGTGTTTCCTATGTATAATATGTGTGTATTTACAAAAAAAAAGTTGTGTGAATTATTGTCCTAACATATTTATTTATTTATGAGGTTATGATGGAATACGAGGCAGCAGAATTGCCTGGTGGTGTCCTCTACGATTGTTGATGTGTGTATTATAGCACGCTTTATATCTTCACTCCTAATTTAAGAAAATATATGTTTTTGACAATTTTTTTTTTCATTTGTCTAGACGTCGATACAGCATTGTAGATATTTGCGGAAAAAATAGTTGAGGTCCCAGGTTTGATTCCGGGTCTAATGAAATATTTGTGTGATCCACAATATGTATGTTTCTTTCGGACTTGAGGTGATTTTTACTAAGCTTTTATTAGCTTCACTTGTATGTTTTCTTGTTTATAACCGACTCTTTTGATTTCGATTTTGCCCTACTTTGAACAGTCAGATTTAATTCAAACTTTGCACACCTGTCAAAGACCGATGATAATGCAATAATGCACGCTTTTTTACAATAATATACATTTATTTCTTATTTACACTATTCTTAATTCAAACTTATTAAAATTTATTTTCTACTTTTTAGTTGGATTCTCTCTAAAAGCGTGTTTTTTTAAACTATTATTTTATGTATAATGTACCATCATGGAATTTCTATATTTACTGAAGTACTACATGTGGAAACTTTTAATTAGTCTTTTTGTGCTATCTTTATCTTGTTTTGTATTTTAGCTGTAAGTTTTCCTAAAAGAATAAAATAAAAATAAATAAATAAAAGAAAGTTTGTCAGTCGTCTAGATCCCATAGCACAAGCTTATATTACCTTAATGGCTAGATGACGTTGTGTGAGAATGTCCAAAAATATTTATTAATATTAGTTTTCGTAAATCCTTCATTGACATTTAAAACTTGTTCCAACCTGGTTACACCGCACCTCGAGATACATAATAACAGTTAACATGCTGTACAATCTCCGTATCAGTACAAAAGCAATTTGTTTTGGCCTCCATTCGTACATTATCTTACTCAGATCTGTATGTAAATCAGTGCTGTTCTGGAAAATTCTCGGAAACATTTATATCCAAAGGGATTACTTGCAATTGGTGTAGTTGGTTAAACGGTGTACATGTTCCTGTTGGCCCTATGTAAAAGGTTATTTGGCCATTACCAGGCACAATAACCTAAGCAACTAGACTGACATAAACCCACTATAGTCTTTGCTGTCTACACACACACATATTTATATATTACTATGTTTTATAAGCAGTGAAGTATGCTAAGTTTTTTTTATATAATTTTACAATATGAATCACAAAAACTAAAACCATAATAGTTAGTTTCTCAACTACCGGTAGATGGCGCTCTGGCGACGCCGTAAGTCACGATATTAACACAATGTGATCACGAAATTAGATGTTTTGGGCTGGTGGTGTCTTCGTCAGTTGGTAGAACGTTATTCCTGGAAAGGGATCCGTGGTCGGTTTGATTCCAGCCCAAGACTGGGATTAATATTGTATAATTATATTACTACTAGTGGTCGCCCGCGACTTTGTCCGCGTGGTAATTTGGATTTTTTCCCGTTCCCGTCGCGCCGCGTCATATTTTGAACAATTCACACAAAATCTTTATAAATTGTAGCCTATGTGTTATTCTGATTTATAAGCTATATTATTGTAAAGTTTCATTAAAATCCATTCAGTAGTTTTTACGTGAAAGAGTAACAAACATCCATCCATCCATGCATACTTACATACTCACAAACTTTCGCGTTTATAATATTAGGAGGATGATCTGTTTCTTTTTTAAGTTCGCCGGTATCTATTTTCCATATTTAGAGCTATTTTGACAATGTAAACTATCCTATATCCTTTTCCCTTTTATTTTCTCTTGTTTTATTTCTCTTTCTTTTCTGATGTCTTATAACCGATAACTTTTTACTTTCCCTTTCGGACTAAAATAAATGATTTATTTATTTCTTTTATTTTATTTCATTAAATGGCTGTTACAAACATCAGTAATTACCTGAAATACAAATTATTATTGCTTCTATATTTACATGTACTGCCAGATTCGCAAAGCAATAGGTAGATCCGAAAGAAAAAACCTGGCAATAAAACTCATGTGTAACGGTGTATTAATCGTATTGTGTCCATTTTTCTGAGCAAATTAATTGTTTTCTTTATTATTCCTTTCTGAACATCATCTTGTCTATTGTCATCATCTTGTCTTATAGCTGAATCTGTTCAGCAGTTGAACAATTATAAAGCAACAAACAAGCCCACATCCTTTATAATAAGCAGGATTATTTGAAGGTTTCCCAAACCGTAGAAGACCTTAATAGAAATACGCATAATCCTATGTGATACGCCATTGTAATTCGCTTAATTACTTAATCTTAAACGTCCGGCCCCGTCCGGATTTATCTGACGCATTGTTTGGGGCTAAATGGAAAATACGCTGGGCTAATGCTAATTATAAGATTTATAATGAAATACACGCATTTTATTCAGAGGGTGTTATGTTTTCGTTTTTTGGTTATGGAGGCTTGATTATTACTCGACTTTTATTGTTTAGGCTCAGGTTTTGGCAAAAATAAAAGTTCCCGGTTATAGGCTTTTTCTTTTTTTTTTAATTCCGCTAGACCGCGGCCGCTCCTATGTCCATTGCCGCGGGCGTCTCTGATCACCAGAATGTATTTCCACGGCAATAGGCTCTCTAAGATTTTCCTTAGATTTTGCAAAGAAAACTACACTTTATTTAAAACAAAAATGACATAAGTTTCTATGAAACCAATGCATGTCTATTTAAAAAATACTACGCGCGTTCCACTGTCATCGAAATATCCGGTTAGTGACGGAACTCGTCGTCTAAAAACCGTTGCATTACAATTTTTACTCGCTTTTCGCGACTATTTTTTTTACAGTTACTGCCTACCGCAAATAACCTTGCTGTGTTTTGCATAAGACAGAGAATTTTAATGGAGAAGTTAGCCTCATCAGCAGAGCACAGCAAACTTCAATCAATAACCAATAATATCGCGGTAAAAAGTGTGTTGATTACGTCACGTGATTTTCTGCGACGTCATTGGTTGTAATTTTGAGGTATTTAGTATCTCGATCGACCCAAGTCGATATATTTAGATAATCTATTTAGTGGTATGTAACATCTGATATATTAAATAATAATAGTTCGAGACGCCCAGGACTTTAATTGGCTGTGCCATAGCAGCTAAGATTTTATTGCCTTTCATCAACATTTCATCGCAAGGCAACGGGTTTCAATTTTGTTTTCAAAATTATAATATAGCTGCTACTTTTATTAAATTAATTCGGCCATTTTGGACATAACCCATTATATGTATGGGTGACGGCAATAGGCTTGCCCCTTTATTATTACGTGGCACTAAATATACAGGCAAATTGTGGGTGTGTCATGCACCTCTGCCTGCTCCTTCGGGGATATAGGCGTGATATGTGTGTGTGTGTTACATCTGATTCTGTCTCTTGGCAGTCCTGGTGGTTTGAATTACAGACTGATTAGGAATTTTGTGTAGTGCCATATAACGGCAATAGGCTGGCCACCTATTACGTGGAACCACCAAAATTACTGGCAAAGTGTGGGTGTGTAATGCACCTCTGCCTGCTCCTTCGGGGAGTATATGCGTGATGCGTGTCTGTCTTTTTGTCTTTAGTCAACGTAGGATTAGTGCACCAGTGAATCGACAGTCGACGCTCTAGCAAACAGAAAACTGTATAAAACTCGCATGAGTATTAAAACGATAAACTTATATAACCAGTTGATACTAAAAAAAGTGAAATATACGAATTGATATTCGACATATCGTCCGCGTCTGATCCAGTCGTATGATTGGTTGCCGATTGCGAACGGCACTCGTCGGGATTGCCCACTTAAATTATGCATCTGACTCTTCATATTTCTTCCAATAAACATTTTTATTTCGTTCTATTTCACTTTTTTCCGTGATTGGTAGGCACTTAACTGCGGTTTTTTGAATAATTCAGCTTGTTTATTCATATTTTAATTCGACTGAGCCAAAAAACGGTTATGCTTTTTAATAGTTAGGTACTTGGAAATAATCTGATATAGGTTATAATTATTGTCACGTGTAGTGTATTTCAGTATTTTGCTAAGGTATTCCTCGAAGGTCACCGATTTGACCGTCACTCAAGTATTAGTCACCGAAAGTATTCCACTTTAGTCACCTAATGTGACAATCATTTAAAATTTTATTATTATTAAATGTTCTATTTCTCGATGTTCACCAAACAATATCATTGACATAGTGCTGGGGCTAAAAAATAAAAATATCGACAGAAGAAAACATTTATATTAAATAAGACGTTTCGTGAACACAGTCAATGTTAAAACTACTAGGGATTAGGAATCCAGGAGTCTTAAGTTTTTGGAACAAAGTTTAGAGAACTTTGTTCGAAGAATTACGGGTAGTGTAATTTAGTAGAAATCGTCATGTTACACCTTCAGACTGTTTTTCTATATACACCTGTTTTGTTTGAAGTAAAGATTGGCTCTTTTGACAATGTACGTCATTGATTAGCCAATCAGAGACGTACATTGACATTAAAGCCAATCATTATTTCATAATAGTTACAGAGAACAAACTGGTGTACCTATATCAGTGGTTCCCAACCGGTGGTCCGCAGGAGCCAAAATATGGTCCGCGAATGATTTGAAACTTAGCGTCGGCGTCGTTAGTAAAACGAAAAGTACCTAACCTAAATCCAGGTTGGGTTGCGTAAAGAACTTCGTTGCTGACGGGGGTCCCCCGACCGCACAATTTTTATTTCCTTGTTCTTTTCTCATAGGCTTTACAGACCTTGCGGATCTGGCATTAATGCAGAATGGACGTTAATGTCCCTGATCGCTTTTTTCTTCCCTTCTTACCCATTCTCCTTTTTCAAATTGCTACGCGCAACTTCTTTCTAGTATCATAATTATAAAATCATCATTCATTCATCGTATGCCGTTATCTGCCAGAATAATAACAAATACATCCACGCCATACAAAATATGGTTTAATTAAAAACTTCGAAATGATCTGACGCTCAAGTTCTCTGGAGTTTACAAAAGGAAATACATTTTGCCAACGGTGAAATTCTCAAAGGAAAGTCGGAAGATGTCTGTTTATATTTATGATGAAGAGCATTGAGGTTATGTACAGATTAAAACTTATTCGACTGCAACTTTTGTGCAATATTTTACAGAACTGGTTGTGAAATGTCTGCTTGAAATCTTCTTTGAAGCTTGCTTAGCCTGGTGTCATCTTGCAGTTCGATGGAGAGATACGTTCGATTCCCGGGCAACTAACTGACGTAACCAAACTCTTAAATAAAATAATAAATAAAAAATTTTGGGCATTCTCACACAACGTCATCTCTATACCCCAAACTAAGCTACGAGTATAACTTGTGCTATGGGATCTAGACAAGTGATAAAAATAGTTATATTTTTCTAAATACATACATAATATACATAGAAAACTCCGAAACAAACATTTGTAGATAAATAAAATATTTAGACCCGGGAATCAAACCCGAGACTCCGTAGTCGAAAGCCGATGCACTACCGACCACGTCACCGAATTAGTCAGTTTTCTGCAAAAAGTGCCCTATCGATCTCTGGATCTGGCAAACATGCAAATTCCTGATTATCAACAGTACAGCTTGCTATCACGTGGGACCAACAAAGCTAGGGGCAAAAATGGGTGTATATTATACCTCTACCTACCCTTTTATTTGTATATTATTTAATTTTATTTATTATTACATTTATACATTTTACAGCCATTAAATTTATCCTGTAAACCTACATAGGTTTGTGTAGAATAAACCGTTCTCTTTTCGTTAAATTTTTCACATAGGTAGGTAGTTAATACTTAAATATTTACTACATACAAATTTATATTGTGTCAAAATCAAAATATCTTTATTCATGTAGGTCACAAAGTAACACTTATGAACGTCAAAAAAAGAAAATGCTTCTACATTTACATTTACCGCCAGATACGCAAGGCAATAGGTAGAGCCTGTGAGGAACGAACCTGGCAAGAAAAACTCACGGCCACTCTTTTTATTCGCCAGTAAATACAATGATTCTGTTACAACAATAAAAAGAGGGCAAGGGCAGTACGTGACCATGTGTGGACCAAGTGAACTTAAAAATTGTGAATTTCTGTTATTCACATAAAAAGTCAAATACTAGTTAAAGGTGAAAGGTGTATCAGTGAGTGTTGAATTTACAATTAAACAGTTTAAAAGTACCCATCATTAGTTACCTAAGTACCTAGATATTATGTAGGTACAAGTAAAAATCTAACAACGATAAAACCAAGTAAAACGCGCGATGAACCTACCCCGGCAAAAAAAATTATAAAAAGAAATTAGGTAGATAATGCAATTACATAAATAAAAGCATTACATCGCTGTACATTCAATAAATCATTCCTCGTTATGATATAACTAACATTATTTACACTATAACTTTTATCCTGCCCCTTGGCCTTTTTCTTTTTAAGTTGTTTACCTATTATGGGTCTATTATGGTCTTAAGTTCTTACAGTAATGGCTGAAAATGGCTTGGGTAATGATGATTTAGTACATCAGTGTAATGGACAGACTTTTGCGCAAACAGCCCACCTATGTAGGAATGCTTTTTTGGTATATGGGTATATACCTAATGTAGCCAGACCATTACTGATTTAAGCGTGGAAAGATAATATCCAGTTTTTAAGGTTCCGTAGTTTATCAGTGAAGCCTCAGTTCCAACACGGTTCAGTATCAGTACAAAATATTTTCTTTCATACATTTTCTAGAAACATGTCAGTGTCAGTGATGACTGAGTCGTATTTGACACTGACATGTGGGGACGCGTTCATAGAAAATGTATGAAATAATATTTTACACTGCTAAAACACTGATACTGCACTGTGCCAGTACCTACTGTGTAGGAGGCTTTACTGATATGTGAATCGACCTTTATAGTTTCATCATGTTTGTCCGTCCGTCTTCAGCTTGGTGCTAGAAAAATTTGCATTTACGAGTATATAACGTGTATTTACCACGCCGACAAAATACGAAAAGACCATGTATGAAAACTAATAATCTATATATTTAATACGACAATTTGTCTGTCTGTCCGTCCGTCGCGTTTTTCAATTATAATTAATAATACATACATTTGCATGAAATATTAAAATATTTTTTTTTTTATATTTTATATACTTTTTTTTTTTTTTATATTTGAGGCGATACAAAGTTCGCCGTGATAACTAGTAATTTTTATTGGGAAATCTCCTTAATAAAAAATACTTTTTTTTTTTTTTTTTATATTTGGTTCGCCAAATTGACGCCGCCCGCCTGGTGGTAAGTCGTGACGACGTCTAGCGATTGTGGGCCACTCTCACAGCACACATTACTATTGAGAGTGGCCCTCAACTTGACGACCTACTTATGTGCCTCTTCACGCTCCGCTTAAAGAACCCAGGATTATATGTGGGAGGAAACACGTGCACAGGCAGGGCGTTCCAGGCCACTATCGTTCGGCAGAGAAACGAACGTTTAAAACGTTCGGTTCTCGCGAACATGCTATCCACTGTGTGGGGGTGGCATCTCTGCCCGGCACGAGTCGTTCGGGATCGGAAGGAAGAGGGTGGGATCAGATTGAAGAGCTCTTCAGAACACTCGCCGTGGTAAATACGGTAGAATGCGGCCAAGGAAGCTATTGTTCGGCGCTGAACTAGCGGCTCAAGGCTTCCCGTTACCTCCGGACAATCTATAATACGGATAGCCCGTCGCTGCATAGCGTCGAGAACGTCCAGCAGATACTTCGCGGAGCCGTCCCAGAGGTGAGAGCAGTATTCAACGCAGGGTCTAATCTGCGTCTTGTACAGCAGACACCTCTGGTCCGGTGTAAATAATCTCTTTACCTTATTCAGTATTCCTAGTTTCCGCGAAGCTAGCCCTATACATCTTTCGATGTAGTTTTTATTATTGAGCTCTCGACGAACGTCTATGCCAAGGATATCAAGGTTGTCCTTCATTGGTAATAATGCATTCTGAAGAGAGGGTAGGGGAAGGAAAGGGGATTTCTTCGCAGTAAATGCACACGCCCGTGTTTTGCGGGCATTGAACTCGACCAGGTTCTCGGTACCCCATTGAGTGATACTGTCGAGGTTACGGTCGAGATCAGCCACGAGTCGTCGTCTCTCCTCCTCAATCTCAGATCGCCCCGCCGTCGGACGAACCGAGTAACTCCCGTGCAGTGTGCTGTCATCTGCATAGCAATGAATGTTCCCGAGGGATAGCATATCATTGATATGCAGAAGAAAGAGAGTTGGTGATAGTACGGACCCCTGCGGTACCCCGGCATTCACTTGCAAGAAGCGAGAAGCCTGGCCATCGCAGAGGACCCGCACTCGGCGCTCGTTTAAAAAGCTGGCAATCCAGCTGCACAGTTGAGGAGGTAGACCATATGCCGGAAGCTTGGAAAGGAGCGAAGCATGCCAGACCCTATCGAAGGCTTTGGCGATGTCCAGGCTAATAGCCAAGGACTCGCCGTGCCTTTCCATAGCCCCACCCCAGACATGCGTTACGAATGCCAGAAGATCACCCGTTGATCGCTTTGGCCTGAAGCCGTATTGTCGATCATTGATTAGCGAGTGATCCTCTAGGAATTGCATGAGCTGCTTATTTATAAGGAGCTCAAGCACCTTGCAAATGACTGAGGTGACAGCTATGGGTCGATAGTTGCCTGGATCGGACCGATCCCCTTTCTTGGGGATCGGTTGTACGTTCGCCTCCTTCCAGACCTCCGGCACGAGCCCTGAAGAGTATGACAGGCGGTACAGACGCGTTAATACTGGAGACAACTCAGCTGCACATTTTCGTAGCACCACCGCCGGAATGCCGTCAGGGCCACTGGCTTTCCGCGTGTCGAGTGACCGCAGCACTGCCCGTACATCACATTGCCTGATAACAATATCAGGCATTGTGTGGCCACAGTTGGCTATGGCGGGGGGCTGCAGGCCACGGTCGTCGACCCGGGAATTAGCCGCAAAGAGGTCTGCGAGCATATCCGCTTTCTCTTGGGCTTTGTGAGCCAGTGTTCCATCTGGGTAACGCAGCGGTGGCAGCGAGGGCTGACAAAAGTTAGATTGCACGGCTTTGGCCAGTTGCCAGAATCCACGGCTGCCCGTGGGATGGGAAGTGAGCTCCTGACCAAGCCGCGCGACGCGCTGGGCATCCGCTCTCTTAAAGGCCCTCTTACTCGACTTTGTGGCCCGGTTGTACGCTGCTTTGAGGTGGCCCACGTTTGGGTCGCGCACAGCCCGGGCCCTGATCCAGGCGCGATATGCCGACTGTTTTTGTCGAACAGCTTTGGCACAATCTCGCCCGAACCAGGGACGGGCTCTGCGGATACTGGCGACATCAGTGAAAGGGATGTAATAATCCATCCCTAAACTGATCTCGCCAGCAATAGCAGAAGCACTATCCGAAGGAGCCTTTCCTACAAAGCAGCGCTGGCTCCAGGGGACGGACGCATAATAATCGCGTAGACCGTCCCAATCCGCTGACGAGTAGTGCCATAGTCGTCGTGACGTTTGTACAGGACGTGCAGGAGGTGACACCTTCATGACAGCGTGAACAACACAGTGGTCGGAACTACCCAGTGGGGCTCCTACCGAAACACTGTACTAGGCTGGGCGACTCGTCAGCAGTAGATCCAGCAGAGCGGGCGCGTGATCTGACCTGTCTGGTATCCGGGTGATCCCGCATACCATCTGGGTCAGACCGTGGGAGAGAGCGAACGCATGGGCGGCTCTACCCGCATGATCAGTCTTGAGGGACCCCAGCCATTCAATGTGATGGCCATTGAAGTCCCCCAGAAATACTAGGACAGCGTTCGGGAACCGCACCTGCGCTTCATCAGCCGTCTCGCTGAGGTACTGGAAGAGCTTTGTTGTCTCAGAATCCCCTGTGTGGGATCGGTAGACGCACACGTAGATCTGGCTCATAGAGCCATGGTCTACGTGCAGCCAAAGGACGGAATTGGAGGGGTTCTCTAGGCAGCGCAACCGGCGGCAGCAAACATCCGCCCTAACGAACACGCACACCCCGGCTTTGTCTCGAAATTGTTCCTCGATGACATAGCCGGGGTAACACAGGTACGACGTGTCGTCAGGGCGGCGTATTTGTGTCTCCGTGAGGAACATCACAGCGGGCCGTGCCGTCTCAAGGTGGTGGTGGACGGTATCGAGGTTCGCATGGAGTCCACGGACGTTAGTGAACTCCACCTCGAAATGTGAAGTTGTGGGGTTTCCTAGGGCCGCTGTGTAACGTTTATTTCTTTTTTGTTGCACTGCCATTGTAGATTTTGAAGAAGAAGCGTGAAGACAGGGCGACATTTGGTGCAGCAGTAAGTGACAAAGCGCAGGGGCTAGCTTTGTCTAGAACCGTGTGGTTAGGTCGGAGCCGACTCGCCGGACGGAAGGGCTCCCAAACCCCCCTGATGCAAGGCCGCCGCTACCCCACACCGGTTACCACCCGGAGCGGCGATCCCACATCAGGATTATGCGCAACATGTGGGGCAGCCTCCTGGGGTGGTTGGCCCCAGGCGGGCCCCATGACTGTGTTGCGGGCGGCCGCGGCAACGCCGTTGCTAAGGGTCTCCCTGGCCGGCGAATCGACCCACACCACCCACACTAGACTCCGTTTCGCCTCCACTGGTCCCATGCCTGCTGCACCATACATCGCCCCGGGCCCGGCGGTGCAGCTGCTGAACCCCTAACGCAACCCAGCCTGGGCTGGGTTACTTGGGGGGCTTTAGCACAGCTGCACGGTGGTACCCCCCCGGACCAACACTGTTGTACCACCTGGTACCCACGTAGGAGCCGAAGCCACTCCATAGGTACCGTAAATTAACGAGACTCGTCCGTTTATCAGCAGGTGCGCCACTAGCAGGTGAGGTCGCTGGGGCCCTAAAGATGTTGGTAGAGCCCCTTTGCACCCAAAAATACTTACCTTAGTTTCGTCATGTCCGTCCGCCTTTCTGTCCGTCCGTCCTCGCCTTTTCTCCGAGACTGTTAGTGCAAGAAAAATTAAATTGTGTCCGAATATGTGTATTGACTACGCCGTCAATGTGCTATAATAAAATTAGGATTTTTTTGCGGTACCTCCCCTTCACGTACAGTGGGGATGTTTTTTATAGTGTCTAACCCATAGTGTGGGATATCATTAGATAGGCATTTTCATAACATTGAAAGGATATATTCTACAACTTTTAAAAAGACAGTGAAGTAAAACACCTTTGATAATGCTGAAAAGCGAAACCGGTCAGTAAAATAAATCAAATAAAGTGGTGGAATAGTGTACAAGTGGATTTGTTCCTCATATTGTGAAGTCAGTTTTTTGATTAACGCATTGTTTTGTTAAAACAGCCTCCCCATCCCCCTCTTAACAGCGGGATCAAAAAACCTGAAAAAAAAATCATGACATGTTTTCTTTAAACGAAAACTATAACAGATCAGATAATTCTGTTAGTTCAGGAGTTATAGAGGATTATGGGTGACTACGGAACCCTAAGCGTTGTCCGACACTCACTTAGTCGGTTTTCTTTATCTTGGTAATGTGTTACCGTAGGCATTAGAAACTAAAGAACTACCTATACTCAAAATCTGATTCTAATTCCTAAGGCACTATAAGTGCGTAAAAAGCTTTTCAGACACGAAAAGTTAAATTTAAACTTAAAACTTCGTTTGGTTTACTCTCAAGTAACTATTTACTACAAAATCACATTTTCCAACATCGCTCGTAGTCGTTCCATAAAAGGCGATATTTTTATTTTGTACGCAAAAGTTTTACCAAAAACTTTTTCTCGTAGTAAAATATTTGTGCCGAAAATATTTGGCTGGACTTTTTTATCAATAAATAGTTTTCAAATATCTGCGGTCAATGTTTTATTTATGGTTCAAGATGGATTAATTTGTAATAATATTGTAATTGTGGGGTTGGTTCACATTTTTCTCCCCCTGACAAACACAGAAACAAAACATGACTGCTTCGGTGGCATGGTCGGTAGTGCATCCGCTTTCGACGCCGGATTCTCGGGTTGGATTCCCGGTCGGGACAAACTTTGTGTGAAGACAGATACGTTTGTACCAAAGTCTGGATGTTTCCTATGTATAATATGTATGTATTCACAAAAAAAATGTACATAAGTATTTATATCAGTTTATCTAGTACTCATATCACAAGCTCTGCTTAGTTTGAGACTAGATGGCGTTGTGTGAATTGTCCTAACATATTTATTATTATTTAAAGCACGTCATTCCCGAGGGTGTGGACAGAGGCGTTTATTATGTCCTAGTTAATTTACCTGGCAAAAGGGCAAGTTCTATTACGTGGTGGTACGTAAGTATGGTCGATATAAAAATCATTAATAAACACGAAAAAGTGGATAAATTTTTTTATCTATCTGTCGGGGTATTCGGACTACAGAAGGTGGTCACTACATTAAAATATAATTTATACTGGTAATAAAAATAACTAGTGGTCACCCATAATATGGTAGACCCAGCGAACATTAAATACATTATATTATTTTCCGCCATTCCCCCCAATCAAACAAAACTCACGACGAAAAAATAGTTTCTAATAAAGGAACACTTTGTGCCTAACTTCATGGACATCAAATAAAAAATGTGGCCATTAGCCCAGAACACACATACAGATATACAGATAGATAGAAGGACAAAAGCAAAATTTTTCCAGTCTTGAAATATAGACTTCGCTCGTTTCACTCGCGCGGTCAATAAATCGGTCCAAACCTATATTTAATACCATATCATAAATATATTGTCGAATAGAACCTTCATATAAATCGTGTCCCATGTGGTAGCCACAGGTTTTCTAACGACATTTAATGTTCCACAAGTCTACAGAAATTGAATTCTATTCTCGCAAAGTTTGCAATTTAAATTGTTTGAGAAAGGTAAACGAATTTTTCTTTTATAAAATATTTCGGTGGTTTTACAATATTTGTCATTGCTAATCCGCTTCTATTGATCGTAGCATAATGTTATTAGTCAATCCACCTTCATTGCTAACCTGACTCAGCTGACTTCCCTCAACGAACGCCAAGACCAATGTTGCATAGGTACCTGTAATATAATCTCTTAAGTATGGTCATCCAAATGAACGGTCTATATTGCTTGAAACTGATCAAACAAGTCTATTTTATCACAAGCTTTTATTTAATTTCACCTGTCCCGATGTCGGTGTGTAATCAAATCTTGCAATACTTACAATAATTACAATTTGCATAATTATAACAAAATATCGTTTATAAAATCCCCCGCGTCATTGCCGACTTGGTTCTCAGATGCCGTGTTGCCACTTTGGATGGCGATACTTATTCTTTGGGCCAGAAAATAGCCAGACTTCTGGCCAGTTTCCGATTGAGATGAAACCGTGCCCCCGTATGTAAGTCGCATGACAATACAATATTGTGATGATAAGTTGTGATGTTCTGAAGAGCTCTTCAACCGGATCCCACCCTCTCCCTTCCTGAGATGTCAGATGTCACTCTCATACCGTGGAAACCGTCTTCGCGAGAACCGAGCGTTTTAAACGTTCGTTTCTCTGCCGAACGATGGTGGCTTTTAACGCCCTGCCTGCGCACGTGTTTCCTCCAACATATAACCCTGGGTTCTTTAAGCGAAGCGTGAAGAGGCACATTACTGGGTCGTCAAGTTGAGGGCCACTGTTTATAGTATTCCTGTGTACTGTGAGAGTCGCCCTCAATTGCCAGACGTCGCCTCAGCTTACCATCAGGCGGGTGGCGTCAATTTGTCGACCTAAATATAAAAAAAAAGCCTGAATTTAAATTTTTATTAGTTGTTTATAATTAATCCATAAATTCAACTCAGTAAACAGCTGTTTTTCATCATCTATTCTAATATTCTAAACTGGCAACTTCGTGAACAAACAATCGAAAGATTTATCATTATTAATCGAATAAAAAAAGCAATAAAGTGCATTTTGTTAGCTACTATAAACGGACGCTATCTAAATCTTATTATTAACAAAATTTTAATGTAGGGTCTTAAATCTTGTTAATAAACTTCAATGAAGAATAACATGAATCTTCAAAACGGTATCGTTCAATCTTAATTCTTGAACGGAACAATCTATAGTTAAAGCAAATCTCAGCCTTCATTATTGATAACTGCGAAACAATAGCGTCTGAAATCGTTAAATTCGGATATAATTTCATAGATGAGAATCTTAGGGGGGTATTAACGATCGTTTTGATGCTAACCTTTCCAGCGAAGGTTTGGGTTGTTGAATAATGTTTTTTAATGTGAACTAGGGCAGTTTGAGTAGAGTATTGAATTGAAAATGGAAGGAAATTTGGCATCTTTAGTACATCATTATGAAACAAAGTAACAGCTCGTCTCTATATTTCGCGAAAAAGTACTTAAATAATATCTACTGAATGGATTTTAATGCTGTTTTCAGTAATATTTAATGACTGATTAGTATTTAGACACACACACATATCACGCCTTACATCCCCGAAGGGGTAAGCAGGGGTGCATTACACACCCACAATTTGCCAGTAGTTTTAGTCCCAAGTAATAGGGGGCAAGCCTATTGCCGTCACCGGGCACATTTATAATGGGTTAAGTCCAAAATGGCCTAATTAATTTGATAAAAAGTAGCAGCTATATTGTAATTTTGGAAAACTAATTTGAAAGCCGTTGCCCTGCGATGAAATGTTGATGAAAGGCTACAAAATCTTACGTGCCAGCCGCTAAGGCACAGCCAATTAAAGTCCTGGGCGTCTCGGACTAGTATTTAGAACTATGATGTATACTTCTAACTATCCATCAAGGTTATAGGACTACTGATGTGTATGTTATCATGTTAAATGTCAGTTACTTTGAACATCCAGGCCAAATGTTGCCAGCCTGCATAATATGTTTTTATGCTTTTTAATTTTTTATTTTCTTTCCTATTAATGTTCCTTTCATTTTTTTAATGTTTCACTTTGTTTATTAGGTGTCTCTTTTTGTTTACTTATTTTTCCTTAATTGTACTCTAATGTTGGTCATTTTAATCTTTTTGTTTTTGTTTATTCCATATATATTTTCGATTTCGATGTTATAGTATTTATTTTCTCCCTGTCATTGTTTCTACCATCAGGCCGTCTCTGAAAATCAGCGCTGTCTGCCTTGCACCACGCAGACAGCATAACGCTGAGAGACGGCCATTTGGTCCACATAATTATGTATTATTTTTATTTCATTTATCTTTTTCTAATCATTTGGCGGGTCGAGTTTTATGTGGTGTTATTATAAACACCTTGAGGTCTTTTATCAAATTATTTACGTTATTAGATAGCATAGGTCCTTGTTCTTTGAAATTCATTTGAATTTTCTTGAAATTCATTTGAATTCTTGAAATTTAGCTAACAACGTGGTTTCCAAATTTTGGACTAATATATAATAAATAATTTGGTTGCATTATTACTCATTTTTTGATGTTTGATCATCAAATATATATCAATAAAACTATTGCCGTTTACAGAATCGTAAAATATGGTTTGGTTGTAGAGATATTCCTTTTTTTCTACTAGATAGTAAGACAACGTCACGATGTCATCACCCGCCCATCATCCGCCCGAAGTTTTGCGCGTGGGGATTGACAGGTTAAAACGGTAGCTTACCTAAGTATAGACTTGGATAAGCTACCGTTTCGGGTTTTTTATGAACATCCATAAAATAATTTTATTGTCACGAGACGCCTCTGACGACCACCACCGCACAGAAATGCCACCAGTTCTTTCAACACTTTCCAAAAAAAAAGATAATAATATGTATGTACTAGGAATATGTTTCAACTAGTGTCTTTTATGAATGTGTTCCATACATTCATACATACATAGTTACTCTTTCACGTAAAAACTACTAGATGGATTTTAATGAAACTTTACAATAATATAGCTTACATATCAGAATAATACATAGGCTACTTTCTATCCCGGGAATGTGTTCCCGCGGGAATTGGGAAACGAAAAACTATTTTACGCAGGCGGAGCCGCGGGAGACCGCTTGTTATATTATAAAACCAAAGAATACAAAAATAAATCAATATCGATTATTAGTTTATTAATTATATTTTATATCTGTTTTATAATAATATTATATCTTATTGTATATATATATCTATATTATTCTTATTACAAATAAATACGCTTGCCAATTGTGATTATATTTTGTTACACATAAATGAGCACCCTTAAATATTTATTATATTCAGTTTTGTGGTAAGTATTTGTTGTTATAGAGGCAACAGAAATACATCATCTGTGAAAATGTCAACTTTCTAACTATCACGGTTCATGAGATACAGCCCAAGACAGACGGACGGACGGACAGCGAAGTCTCAGTAAGAGGGTTCCCGTTTTTTATGTAAAAAATACAACACAATACAATGCATAAAAATACAAACTAAAATTCCAGCAGCAAGGACAGATTTTGCATACCATGTTAAAAGAATCGCTAGAGAATGCAAAAATAAGTCGACTTAATAATCTATCTTTGAGAGCATCAGACTTTCAATTTCGATAAAATTGTAGTGCAAGCAGTAAATAAATATACGAAATCGTTTGACAACATTTGTGAGCACAATCCAATGTAATATTTCACGGATTTCATTTCCAAGAACAGCATGTCACCATCGGGGTTTTGTAAAGAAAACACGAAGCACGTTGTTACTTTAAAGTTTCAAGAAATTCAATTCAAAATATAAGAATAGCTTTCAAAGCTTTGCAGAAAGAGGGGTTGCTATTTCTTAAAACGTTAAACATTTAAGAAATAAATACTAAGCTTTCTACAAAGTCAGTAAGAAGTTAATAGTACAAAGAATCAAAGAATCAATTCGTTTATTCAGTTTAGGCACATAAAGAGCACATATGAATATCAAAATTTTACAATTTAATGTCAAGAAATATTATAAAAATACTAAATTAAGTAAATAAATAACCATTTTTAAATTATTCTTTCGCTGGTTCGGTAAGTTGGTTCTACTGAGAAGATACCAGCAAGAAACTCATGTAGATTATTCATTTTCTTTTTTAATATAGTTTTGTTTACATTGTGTTACAATTTATATTATGCGTGTACAAGATAAGCTCGAACTAATAGAGAACGTAATATAGGACAAGCCTAATGCCGTCACCGAGCACAATTATAATGGGTTATGTCCAAAATAGCCGAATGAATTTAACAAAAAATGAAACCTGTTGCCCTGCGATGAAATGTTGATGAAAGGCAACAAAATCTTATGTGCCATCTGCTGTGGCACAGCCAATTAAAGTCCTAGGCATCTCGGACTATAAAAATATTTCATTCTAAGATTAATGAGCAGTACCTACTACAGTAGCCGAGGTGTTAGGGTGTAAGCAGGGTAGTGGAGGGTATGTCACGCCTCCTGGATATTGGATATGCAAATTTCCGAAAATATAGGAAATTGAGAATTCCAAATTTGACGTGACAGGACCGTTAATTTTGTAGTGATAGTAGGATGTAATGGTTTACTGGTATATTCTCGGTGAACTGCTTCGGTGGCGTGGTCGGTAGTGCATGGGCTTTTGAGTCTCGGGTTCGATTCCCGGATCGAATCAAATATTTGTGTGATTCACAAATGTTTGTTTCGGAGTTTGGGTCTTTTCTATGTATGATATGTATGTATTTAGAAATAAATATCAAAATCACAAAACAAAGCCACCCGCTGACCGTCCCTATGTACGCTTTGATCTTCAAAACTACGCAACGGTTTTTGACGCACTTTTCACCAATTTGTCAAGCGGGGGGAAGCCGCGGGAAATATTACATTTGTTAATGGTTTTCTAATGTCGATTTTACATGGGAACAGATTACCGGGATTAGCTTAAATTATTCCTACAAAATCAGCTATCTGCAGGTAAAAGTCCCGTTAAAATCAGCGTAGCCATTCTAAAGGTAAGCCGAAACAAAAAGAAAGACGATGTTATGTATCTATATACTTTCATATGCATTTAGTATAACGTTGTTAATTTTCGTAAATTTTATTTATATTTCATAAATGGATGTGAAGTTTGTAACGATTTGACATTTTTCTAATACTATCAGTGTGGTTTTTTTTTTTTTAATTCCGCGAGACCGCGGCTGCTTCCATTTCCATTGCTGCGGGGTCTCTGGTGATACCCTGTGGTGTGCCGTAGTGCCTCTCCAAACATAATATTTAGTGACGACGAAGAGAGGGTAGTTGAACAAACCCACACTTCACGAAGACGACGATGAGCTGAAGTTAGTACACCCTTGACCACGGCTCTTGTAACAGGGCCGAAACGTCGAGTAATAAAGAGGTATGTATATATCTCAATAATCGCGTAAAAGACCCGTTAGTCTTAAGTTTATAATATTTGACTATCCTAAAGGTAACGGATACGGCGGCTGGGACTGGACGTGGCACTGAATAAGTCCGAGGCTCTGTGTTTTCACGGACCTCGGCGCGGGCCACCTCCAGGATCCAGCATAAATGTAGGGAGCGTTAGCATCGGCATCGAGCCCTCCATGAAGTATCTGGGGCTCGTACTGGCCGGTGGAACTTCGGACCACATTTCCGAAGTTTGGTCCCCAAAGTGACGGGGGCAGCAGTCGCGCTTTTGCGACTGATGCCCAACTTAAAGGGACCCAACGCTTCCTGCAGGAGACTGTACCTGGGGATCGTGCGGAGTATGGCCGTATACGGGGCTCCCGTATGGGCGGTGAGACTGACGGCCAACAGCTCTGCTATATTGCACAGATCGTTGAGGATCTTGGCCGTAGGACAATAAGAGGGTACCGCACGATCTCTCTAGAGGCTGCATGTCTCCTAGCCGCGACTCCTCCATGGGACCTGGAAGGGAGAGCCCTTGCGTCATTGTTTCAATGGCACAAGTAGGCGCTGGAGCGGGACCACAGGCCTGCGTCTCGAGAAATCGAGGCCCAGCGGTTCCATCTCCGCCAGGATCTCATGGAGACATGGAAGGTGCGACTTGAGCAACCTAAGTGGGGAACCACCACCATCGCGGCGGTGAGACCGATCATGGAGGACTGGCTGCAGAGGCAGCACGGTGGCCTCACGTACCGTGCGACACAGATCATCACCGGGCACGGAAACTTTGGTGAGTATCTGTTTCGCATGCATCGTGAGGTCACACCCGCGTGTCAACACTGCGAGGCTTCCGGCGAAGACACGGCATTCCACACGTTGGTGGAATGCTCAGCGTGGGCAAGTCAGCGCCGGGACCTCGTTGTGGGCCTGGGCGTAGATACTCTCTCACTGGAGACCATGCTACGAGCCATGGTCTCTAGCGAGAGCCAGTGGAACGCGGCCGTTTCCTTCTGCGAGCAGGTTATGCTCGTGAAGGAGGCGGCCGGAAGGGCGAGGGAGCGTATCCTCCCCGCTGAGTTCAGAAGTCTGCGGCGAGGGCGCCGCATACGTGACTACGCCCAAGTCCATCGACCTCCATGATCGGGGCCTGAGGACGATGGATTAGCAACCCACCGTCCTTACAGAAGCAGGCTAGAAGGGCTGCGTGATGTGGGGCTTCACCCCATGCATGCCTTCACTCACCGACGCGGGATAAAACCCGACCCGGGATAAAACCCGACCCTAAAGATGCGGGGTAACACCCGACCACCACGCAGTGGCCACACAAGTGGCCAAGGTCCGCCGGGTGCCACTGGGAATTCTTTCAGTGTCTACCGGAGGCACTCGGCAATGGAAGTAGGTGCGAACGCAGCCACAAGCCGCGGATTAAAAAAAATAAAAATCCTAAAGGTAAAAATAATGTCAATTCAGAAGAGCACCTAACAAATCGATAAACTTTTTCTATAATAAATCGATAAGTACCGTTTACAAAGTCAACTTTACCATCATTACATATAGACGGACTCGTTAAACTTATTATCCCTTATCAAAACCCGTTAAATAAAGTTCAAAGCTTGCTTCAGGCAGTTTAAAAGTAAACACCCCTGTATTAAAAGCCACAGTAGGTACTTATGGAAATATACTTTACCTAAGTACCTATATCCACCTTATATTCGTTTATTTATTTATGTATGAACCTCAGATCAACCATCTATAGATGATGGCGAGTGTCACCCGTTTTCTTCGTGGCGAATACTAAGCAGCTTTGATGAGCATGAGAACCTGGATAGTGGTCCCATGACTATTCAGCAGCATGATATACCCCTTCAGTTGTTATCCAATTCAATTAGTGAGTGTTGTTTGAGTAATGGCGGTATACGTGAAAATAGTACATCGTCACATAATTACAATAATGACGGCAGCGCGAGCGCAGTGCAAACAGCTGAGATGAGTGAGAACACGTCTGGTGCGATACTGCTCACACAGGCGCTCGACAACGGCAATAGCGAGACACCGTCGAGATCGCCACCGCAGCGTACGATCGCTAATGAGCGGCTAGTAGGTCCTACTATGAGTTCGCTTTGCATAAACTCGAACAAAGTTCCAGCGTCACTGCAAGGTATTGGGCGTAAATCTATTGCGGACGTCGTGAAGGCGAGTAACGAGTGCGTGAAAATAGTAGAGGATAAATGGAAGCTAGTTAGCAACAAGAAACGAAAAAGTGGTACTGAGGGCAGAAAGATGGGCAAAGCTGACGTTGGACCTGAAAGTAAATTTAAGGCTGCGGCTATCAAAACCCCTTTGTTTATATCGAATGTGTCCAAAGATACGAATGAGTGCGACATAGTCTCCTATATTCGCGAGAATACACAGGAGGATGTTACATTATATAAGATAAACCGCAAGATGGAAAAGCAATATAATTCATTTAAGTTGTATGTTTCCAAGTCTAAATTAGAAACATTTTTGGACAACAAGTTCTGGCCCGATGGAATAAGTTTTAGGCGTTTTGTACGTGACAACTACAAAACAGTGGTTAAAACTGGCGTTTTGGTGCAAAAAAAAAAAATAATATAATTTAATGGATAGTGACGATAATATAAGTACATTTATAAGCTTTAATTGCAAATCTGTTAAGCGTTCAGTCGAAGCTATTAGACGTTTCTGCAAGTCGGCCGATATAATAGCCTTACAGGAGTGCTGGCTGTTCCCCCACGATATACCGTATCTCGGTCAGATACATGATGACTTTGAGTACACAGGGAAGTCAGCTGTTGATACGTCTGCGGAAATACATAGAGGACGGCCGTTTGGTGGTGTTGCGATACTGTGGCGTAAACGAGTTTTCGAATCGGTAGAAGTGATCAGCTGTGTTAGTGACCGCTTGTGTGCAATTAGGGTGTGGGGTGTGGATGGCAGACGGTTTATTGTGTTCAATGTGTACATGCCCACGGACTCGAAGGACAATCTACCGGAATTTACAGACTGTCTTAGTGAAATGAGTGCGATTGTGGAGTCCGGGGGCAGTGAAGCTGTATATATGCTAGGTGACTTTAACGCCCACCCTGGTGAGTCATTTTGTAATGAACTTTTAAGCTTCTGTTCTGAGCAAGAGTGGATTTGTGCGGACTTTGAAAGGCTAGGGTTTTATTCGAATAGCTATACCTACGTCAGTGACGCACACGGGTGCAGGCGTTGGCTAGACCACTGTGTTGTTACTCAGTCGGCCTGGTCAACGGTGTTTGACGTTGGTATAGTACACGACGTATTTTGGTCCGATCACTTGCCCATATTTATAGCCTGTAAGCTAAATACTATCAAATGTAAATTGGAAAGTGACAGCAAAACAGTTTCATGTAACGGGGTCTTATGGAGGGAAAGGGATGCTGTTCAGATACAAAGGTACCATGAACTGTGTAATAGCAAATTGAGACAACTGAATTACCCTTCTGACTTTGGATTTTGTAGTAATGCACACTGTAATAATATCGACCATAGAAAAACTTTAGATGTTATGTACTCAGATATTGTTGGTATTCTGTCGGAGGCAGCGAGAGTGAGTCAAACCGAACGTCCAACCCGCAGACATGGCGGCCGTGTGGTCGGTTGGAATAGGCATGTCAGGGAATCCCACATGAGGGCCAGGTCTAAATACCGTGTATGGCTGTGGCATAATAAGCCTGCATCGGGTGTTATTTTTGATGCAATGTGCTTATCGCGTAAGATATTTAAAAGTAGACTTAAATGGTGTCAGAATCATCAGGAATCAATAAAGCTTGATATCCTGGCATCACATCGCAAGGATAACAACTTTAGTCAGTTTTGGAAAGCCACAAAAAAGCTTGATGTTAGGCCTGGCCTTCCTGCGTGTGTGGGGACGGCCAACCAGCCAGAGCGCATTGCCAACATGTTTGTGGAGCACTTTAAAGTTGAGTCACCACTAGTCTCTGACGGCAGCAGTTCCATACCTGATTGTCTGGGCTGTCGTGACTCGGACATAATCCGTTTCTCTGCTAAGCAAGTCTCATATGTGATCACTAAGATGACTAAAGGTAAGTCTCCGGGTCACGACAGTCTTAGCATTGAACACTTGCGGCATGCGGGGCCACACATCTCGAGGGTGCTGGCCATGTTTTACTCGCTATGTATGTGCCACTCTTATTTGCCCTCAGATCTTATGAAGACCATTGTTGTGCCAATTATTAAAAATAAGACCGGCGATGTAACCGGTGCGAGTAACTATCGTCCTATCTCCTTAGCTACTATTATAGCGAAGGTACTTGACGGTCTGCTGGACGCGCACTTGGACAAATATTTAAACCTACACGATGCTCAATTTGGGTTTCGTAGTGGCCTTGGTACAGAAAGCGCGATACTTAGCCTTAAGCACACAGTGCAATATTATACGACTCGTCGAACTCCAGTATACGCGTGTTTCCTAGACCTTTCCCGTGCCTTTGACATGGTCTCGTATGAGGTTATGTGGGACAAGCTGCGGGAGAGGGAAGTACCGGCAGAGCTGTTAGGTATCTTTCAATTTTGGTATAAGAACCAATTAAATAGCGTGAAATGGGACGATAGATATTCGGCACCGTTCCGTTTGAACTGCGGTGTGAGGCAGGGGGGGATAACATCCCCCAAATTGTTCAACTTTTACATTGATGCACTGATCGTTGAACTCAGCAGTAAAAGAATTGGCTGTCGTGTTGATGACGTTAGTGTAAACAACCTGAGTTACGCGGACGACATGGTGCTGCTGGCTCCAACGATCAAGGCATTAAGGGAGTTGATTACGATTTGTGAGGGCTATGTACGGAGACACGGTTTGCTCTATAATGTAGTGAAGAGTGAATACCTGGTCTTCAAGGCTGGTGGTAAATGTCCAGAGACTGTACCCACACTCAAACTGAATGGTCATGAGCTGAAGCGCGTCTATCAGTTTAAATATCTAGGCCACATCGTTACCGACAGCCTTGATGACCGAGTAGATGTGGAAAGGGAACGTAGGGCGCTGGCTGTGCGCTGTAACATGTTGGCGCGGAGGTTTTCACGTTGTAGTGAGCAAGTTAAAACTACACTCTTTAGAGCTTACTGTCAGGTTTTCTACACGTGTAGCCTGTGGGCCGGCTATACTCAGCGGGCAATCAGCGCCCTACGGGTCCAATATAATAATGGCTTCAGGATGCTGATGGGGCTGCCCCGATTCTGCAGTGCATCAGGTATGTTCGCTCAGGCGCATATCGATGACTTTCATGCGATCGTCAGAAAACGGTCTGCCTCACTGCTTCGCAGAGTGCGGGACAGCTCCAACTCCATCCTGGGGACTATAGTGGAGAGGTATGACTCCCCTTTGCTAAGGACTATTGTTCGTCGCTGTGTGACGAACAATAATCTGGTATCTAAATAAAAAAAAATATGAAACTTTTACCTATTAAATCGTACTAACATAGTTTATAAGTCTTTATTGTTACTAACCAATTAATAGCTATGGACTACGAAGTCCGAAATAAATGATTTTTATTTTTATTTTTATTTTATTTTTTATTTATTTGATATAGGTTGCTCAGTATATAAATAAATATGTTAGGACAATTCACACAACGCCATCTAGTCTCAAACTAAGCAGAGCTTGTGATATGAGTACTAGATAAACTGATATAAATACTTATATACATATTTTTTGTAAATACATACGTATTTTACAAAGGAAACATCTAGACTAAAGTACAAACGTATCTGTTTTCATATAAAGCTTGTCCCGACCAGGAATCGAACCTGACACTCCGGCGTAGAATTTCAGTCATATATGTTTGCGTCTCACTAGTGGAGCCACATGACATTGAAACACGTCAAAAACCAAGATCCCAGAACAATAACTACAAACAATAATTAATTATTTACATTTCTTGCCACGCAACAACTTAAACTGGGAAGCTGTAGTGACGTTACGTCATCCTCGACTGTTTGACTGTTCTGACGTGCAGAATTGTTAGTGGTTCAGACCAGTTATCAGCGCTCTATAATATACGTAGTATAGAGACAGTTGCCCTGAGGTATGAACTTCAAACGGAAAAAAACCTTTGTTCCGAAATAACGATAACCTAAACACGTGTCGCATCAGTACAAATTAAAAACAAAAACAATATCCGTCCCAACCTAAAAACGTGTTTTGTCTAATAATAACTAGTTTTGACTAACATTGAAAATTGAACATTTTTAGTTAGACCAGTTTTCGGGGTTTTGTGGTGACTTATAAACGTAGAAATGACTGTTTCTAATTAACGGTTTTAAAATAAATTCATAGGAAAGTATTAATAGGTATTTACTTGGTATAGGCATCGAAATTTACTTACATTCATATGAAACTATACCTAATTATAAAGTGTTTATATCTATATGCCTGTTTGTTCCAAATAATCTCTAAAATGGATGGATCGATTTTGTGAGTTACGAGTAGTTACATAATCATAACATAGTATAAAACAAAGTCACCCGTTCCGTATGTATACTTAGATCTTTAAAACTATACAACGAATTTTGATGCGGTTTTCACCAATGGATAGATAGGTTCTCGAGGAAGGTTTTTGTGTATATAATTTGTCAAGAGGGCGAAGCCGTGGGCGTCCGCTGGTAAGAAATAATTTTCTTAATCGATTCCTTTGCATAAAATTCAATAATACACTCTGAAAAATCTGTTAAAGTAAATAGGTTTATCAGACAAAGGTGACATTTTCTGGACCCCTCGGAATTATGTGCATTTACCTTATAATTGATTATATCAGGACAAGTATCGTTGAACAATCTGTCTCTTAATGATATGCGAAGCCCGGTAACCGCCATTGTGGCTGACACGCTAGCTTCCTGTCACCGCCGGAAACGGCCGCGGTAACTGTTTCCGTTTGCGTTTTTCACAGGAAATGACGTAAATAGTTAACCTACCCACAAATAAGTGGTTACGATATGATTAACAAGCCTTATTATTTATGACTTTTGTTTTTGGTTTGTTTTTGGTCTTTAATGTAATTATGTTGCTGATATTCTTATTAACCGTTATGATTCCCGCGGGTTTGCCTACGTGGAATTGCTGACGTTCCTAATTTCTATGGAAACACATTTTAGAGATATAAAGTAGCTAGGTATGTGTTATTCTGATGTTCCTACCAGCTAATATAATAATTATTAATTCTCATTTTCGGCTATAGAATTCTGTAAAGTTAGGCTATATTAATATAAAAATTTTAAACAAAAAAGGACTTAATCAAACCCACAAACAAATTAATCAAACACCAAAACCCCCCTACAAATTAATCAAACACCAAAACCCCCCTACAAATTAATCAAACCCAAACACAACGTAACTGTACAGCAGTTAAAGATCGAGAATCGTTAAAGAGTTCCCTCGACTGGCTTTCAGCTTCCTCATCAGATCAACTCAAAACCTTTAAATCGTAGTCCTTTATAATTATAATCCTAAATAAATAATAATAATCCATAATAAGTCCTAATAATGGGGGCTCGTGGTCTAGTGGTAACCGACAATGTTAACACATTGCAAAGGTTAAGCAACATTGAGTCAGGCCGGTCTTAGGATGGGTGACCATTTCTTAAGACACTGAGACCCCTCCGTGTCTCGAAGAGCTCGTTAAGCCGTCGGTCCCGGTTGTCATACAAACATCTATGGCAGTCGTTAGGGGTAGTTGGAGCCCTAAATCAAAAATCCGACCGGTCTAACTACAGAACTTTGATGTCGCCCATGGGTTGTGGAAGTCAGATGGCAGTCGCTTCACGGAAAATATCGTTGTTCAGCCGAATCGCAGTTAGACTGGAAAGTCGACCCCAACTTTAGTTGGGAAAAGGCTCGGTGAATGATGAATAAGTCCTAACAATCCATAATAAGTCCTAATGAAAAAAAATTACAAACACACTAGTCATCCTTACAATTTTTGAAGGTTCCCCTCGATTTCTCCATGATCTGATCGTCAGATCCTGGTTTTCTAATATTGGGACCACTTTGGAAATATCCCCATTTGGTCTGTATGGTCCGGAACACACATACATACAGACAGACTCACTAAAGCAAAATTGTCCAGCTTCGATAGATGCTTCGCTCTCTCAGTCAAAAAACTGAATTCCACACAAGTGACTCCACCGGTTAAAACTAGTTGTAACTAATCGACTAGAATGACAATCGAACAAAAACACCAGGCGCTCCGAACTAATGTTCGTCCATTACGGATCGACTTATCACCAAAACTGTAATAAAGAAAAAAAAGTAGGTGAGTCCGGTAACTTAAATCATTATCTGTAATTACTTGCTTTGCAAAGAGTATAATCAGATATGACATGTTAAAGTTTAAGTTCTATTTTACTATTAGAATTTTCTGTAGGTACAAGTATTTTTTAAAGTCAGTATATATTGTAAACAGAGTTCGAGACGCCCAGGACTTATTTGGCTGTGCCATAGCGGCTGGCACGTAAGATTTTGTTGCCTTTCATCGCACGGCAACGGGTTTCAATTTTTTTCCATTTTCTTCTTCTTCTTGGGGTGCCGTCTCCTCAGCGGTGGTTGGCGATCATTATGGCAATTTGCAATTTTGAGGCAGCAGCTCGGAACAGGGAATGAGTGCTGAGACCGAACCACTCCCTCAAGTTCCTAAACACGACGTGCGTCTTCTACCTGGCGCACGTTTACCCCGGATCTTGCCCTGCACGATCAACCTGTTGTGTGTGTTTTCCATTTTGGACATAACCCATTATATCTGTGCCCAGTGACGGCAATAGTCTTGCCCCCTATTACGTGCGATTAAAAATACTGGAAAATTGTGGGAGTGTAAATACACCTCTGCCTACCGTTTCGGAGATATAGGCGTGATATGTATGTGTGTATGTATTTTTAAATTGTTTTTTTTTGGACATTCCAACATCATCTATAAAATTTATAGACGAAGTTGCCTAGATCCTATCTATACCAGCTTATTTAATAAGCTTGTGCTATGGGATCTAGACAACTGATAAAAATATGTACCTATATATTTCAAAATGCATACATAATTATACATAGAAAACACTCGAAATTCCGAAACAAACATTTGTGGATCACACAAGAGACTCCGGAGACGAAAGCCTATGTAGCGTTGTTTTGAGATTCCGATATTTCGGCTGTTGCTTCGAGCTCATGGCGCTTGCAACAGTGCAGAAATATCCCTGAAATTCCACGAGTATTTCAAGACCAATATTAGCTAAATCACCTCAGTCGTTCTCGAGATAAACGAATGGCGATTCATTTTTATTTATACGAGTATGAAGAAGAAGAAGATTGATACTTCTTGACAGATTTTTGATGACTTTTATTCAATGTATTTTCCCGGAAATAAAGATTGCGGTGTATCAGAAGATGTAGTGAGTAAGATAGAAAAAGGGATGCTTAGATGGTTCGGGCACGTAGAAAGGATGGGTGAAAGAAGATTGACGAAACAGATACATAAGGCGGGCGTGATTGAACAGGTAGGTAAGAGTCGACCTAGGCGAACGTACTTTGACCAAATCGGAGATGTTGTGACCAAAGGCCAGGTCAAGAGTGCCCAGAACCGGAGAGCGTGCATGATGAAGATAGTTATGAAAGTGGAAGAATCGAAAGAAGTATGCCAGGATCGAAGCAAGTGGAATTCCATAGTCTCTATGTATGTACTAAAGATACATAACGGCTAGGTTGATATTTCTTTTTGAACTTCATAGTACACAATCGGCTAGCTCCCTATTACGTGGAACCAACCAAATCCTAGCAGCGTATGGTTGAGTAATGTACCTCAGCCTTCGGAGAAATAGGCATAATAATTTGTAGGTATTATGTATGTAGGAAAAAACAAATAAAATCTTTAGTGTTGCGTCTACATGACATAAAATTTTATTCTTTGCACCTGGGATGGTTTCGGGGGTAAATATTGCAAATCGATAGTCCTTATCAGACACTGTAGGGTGCTTTATTAAATTACCCTGTCCGATATAGGGCGACCTCTTTTTATTATGGATTAGAGTATAGACGGATGTGCCTCTTTTAATTTTGAGTGCGCCTCTAATAGGCTGGCCTTTTTTATCTTTCTACATTCATAGTTACTAATATTGATAAAGTTTTTTTTTCGAACGGAGTTCTCTAACGCGGCTTACGGGTAGTGCGATTTAGTAGAAATCGTCACGTTACGCATATCAGCGGTTCCGAAAATATTGTCCGCTTTTTATTTATTTCCTTTTTATATTTAGCGTCGGCGTCGTTAGTAAAACGAAAAGTAACCCATACCCAAGTTGTGTTACGTTGCAGTTGAGGAAAGAACTTTGTTCCTGACGGGGATCCCCCGACCGCACAATTTTTTTTGGTTTTTATTAGTTGAAGGCGCTAATCTCTCAGGAACTACTGGATCGAGTTGAAGCATTATTTTTGTGTTAAATAATATATTGTTGAGGAAACCTATTAGCTATATAACATCACGCTGCGACCAAAAGAAGCAGAATAGGAATGAATAACACACACACATATCACGCCTATATCCCCGAAACGGTAGGCAGAGGTGAATTACACACCCACAATTTTCCAGTATTTTTAATCGCACGTAATAGGGGGCAAGCCTATTGCCGTCACCGGGCACACATACAATGGGTTATATCCAAATTGGAAAATAAAATTTAAACCCGTTGTCTTGCGATGAAATGTTGATGAAAGTCACAAAATCTTACGTGCCAGCCGGTGGTACAGCCAATTAAAGTCCTGGGCGTCTCGGACTATTTAGAGTAATGAATTATGTTGCTAAAATGGAACGGAAAAGAAGTCGCGGGCTTTTGCTAGTACCTACTAATACAAAACAGTAGAAATCATGTGTCTGTACATTTAATAAAACTAGTAAATCGCCCTGGCTTTGCACGTGTAGAACCGTAGACCTCGCAAATAACAGGGGTTTCGGTACAGAGTTGAAAACTAACTTCAAAAGGAAAACAGTAAGTTAAAGTCTGCCAAATAATACCAAAATGTTTAAACACAGATCGTTAATCTAAAGTACATCTATTCGCTATAACAGTCGTTAAAATAGCCTTAACCAGGGCTATGTCACTCGCCCAACAATCGCAAAAAAACGTGACGTCAGCTACAACTTGAAGTTGTAAGTCAGCAAGGGTTGTCTCTTGTTTGTGACACGGCATTGACCATAGAGTTGATATTGAGACATTAACGTCATAATTATTGGTTTAAATTATGCTGGTATATATTTTACTTTACTGGACAACCCTTTTTTTTTTTTTTTTTTTTTTAATTCCGCGGCCTTAGGCCGCGGCCGCTCTAACGTCCGTTGCCGGGCGTCTCTGGTTACTAGAAGAGGGTATGTCCAGTGGCGCCCGGCGGACTTTGACCACCTCTGTGGTCTCTTCGGGTGTTGGGTCGGGACGAGAATCCCGCGTCGTTGGGGGAAAGGTTTTATCCCGCGTCAGTGAGTGAATCTGGTTGCGTGCTATGGGGCAAAGGCCCCGCAGCACGCAACCCTTCTAGCCTGCTTCTGTAAGGACGGCGGATGGCGATCCCGCCGTCCTCAGGCCCCGATCATGGAGGTCGATAGTCTTGGGCGTAGTCGCGGAGTCTGGGGCGCCCTGGCCGCCGACTACGGAACTCGGCGGGGAGGGTACGCTCCCTCTCCCTCCCGGCCGCCTCCTTCGCGAGCATGACTTGCTCGCAGAAGGACACGGCCGCGTTCCACCTACTCCGGCTGGAGACCATGGCTTGAAGCATGGTCTCCAGCGAGAGAGTATCCACGCCCAGACCCACTACGAGGTCCCGGCGCTGGCTCGCCCACGCTGAGCACTCCACCAACGTGTGGAGTGCGGTGTCGTCGTCGGAAACCTCGCAGTGTTGACGCCGGGGTGTGACCTCACGATGCATGCGAAACAGATAGCTACCGAAGCATCCATGCCCGGCAACGATCTGCGTCGCACGATACGTGAGGTCACCATGCTGCCTCTGCAGCCAATCGTCCATGATCGGTCTCACCGCCGCGATGATGGTGGCACCCCACTTGGGTTGCTCAAGTCGCACCCTCCATGACTCCATGAGATCCTGGCGGAGTTGGGACCGCTGGTCCTCGATTTCTCGAGACTCAGGCCTGTGGTCCCGCTCCAGCGCCTCCTTGCGCCATTGGAACAATGACGCAAGGGCTCTCGCTTCCAGGTCCCATGGAGGGGTCCCGGCTAGGAGACATGCAGCCTCTCCGGAGATCGTGCGGTACCCCCGTATGGTTCTGACGGCCAAGGTTCGAAGTGGTCTGTTTAACAGAGTCACGTTCCCCTTGACCGCCAACCTATCCGCCCATACGGGAGCCCCGTATAGGGCCATACTCCGCACGATCCCCAGGTACAGTCTCCTGCAGGGAGCGTTGGGTCCCTTTAGGTTGGGCATCAGTCGCGAAAGCGCGGCCGATGCCTGCGTCACCTTGGGGACCAAACTTCGGAAATGTGGTCCGAAGTTCCATCGGCTATCAAGTACGATCCCTAGGTACTTCATCGAGGGCTTGATGCCGATGCTAACGCCCCCCACATTTATGCTGGAACCTTCGGGTGGACCGTTCCGAGGTCTGTGAAAACACAGAACCTCGGACTTGTGCAAGGCCACCTCCAGTCCCAGCTGCCGTATCCGACCCACGACTCGAGCAACACCCGTCGTGACCTTGAGTGCTGCCTCCTGGTACGTTGCACCCCGCGCAGTGACGAGGGTATCGTCGGCGTAGCACGTTACGCCGACGCCCCTAGGCAACGCACCCCGCAGCACCCAGTCGTAGTCGATGTTCCACAGAAGCGGCCCCAGGACCGACCCCTGTGGAACACCGCACGACACATCTCGCCGAGCTGGCCTGAGCCAGCTGGGGAAAGCTATGGCCCTCTCCGAGAGATAGGCCCCGACAATACGACGGAGGTAGAGAGGCGTTTCGTGATACACGAGCGCCTCCCTAACGCAGCTCCATGGCAAGGTGTTGAACGCGTTGGCGATGTCAAGAGACACCGCCACCACCACCTTGCCCTGCGAGACTGCTTCCTCCGTCAGGCTCTTCACGCGCATGATCGCGCTCACGGTGGAGCGTCCCCGACGGAAACCGAACTGGTTATCCGCCAGGTCTGGCCCCACACTCGTGAGATGCTCGACGAGGCGTTCCGCGATAATTCGCTCAAAGAGCTTACATACCTCGTCGAGCAACACGATCGGCCGGTATCCGGACGGTGCGTCCACCGGCCGCCCCGCCTTACGGATCAGGACCAGTTTCCCCGTCCTCCACACCTTGGGAAACTGGCCCCTTTCGAGGCATGCGCTAAAGAGCCCCATCAGTCGAGGCCCGAGTTCTTCGAGGGCCAGGACCCATGCACGGCCAGGAATGCCGTCGGGTCCGGGGGCAGTGATTTTCCGGCGTTTAAGCCGGAGTACTGCCGCACCTAGCTCCCCCACGCTGACTTCGGGTACGTCGTCTTCGCTGGTGCTATCCGCGTCGGGCAGAGACGGAGCCATGCGCGGAGGGACGTGCTCCTCCGCGCTCGTCGGAAACAGGGAGCCCATGACCCGCTCCAGCTGCTGCGGCTGGAGACTCTGGGTCAGTGTACTGGACAACCCTAACGTTCGAATGATGTTCTCTGTAAATAAAAGAATGTGCTTTAATTAACGTCGGAGTGCAAGTTCTGTATGTAAGTACTATTCCCTATTCTGTGCCTTAATATGATTATGTGTAAGAATGTCCCATATCTTTACAATTTTTTCACCTGTGCATCGAAATGGGTATATACTTACTTGCAGTTACTGTAATAAGAGTGAACAAGATAGCATCACGTCATTGGAGACGAGATGACAGTCTGTTGTAGAAATATGAGAGTTATATTCTTCTCACATCATTTTATTAAGAACTTTTCAACACTGGATGCCTCGAAAATACATTAACATGGCTACTTGTTACACCGTACTGTAATTTGTACCGCACAATATTTTATATTTGAATTTCGTTATAATACCTACTCCTCAATCGTTATAATAACTAGGTACCTAATAGTTAGTTATTTAGGTTCTGATTTTGTAAGTACGTAAATAAGGATGGAACGATTTTTTTTTCACAGCTTAAAAAATGTTTTTAATGTTCACCACACAAGGTCTATTGTTCGACTAAATAGGCGACCACTAAATTGTAAAATGCTGTTACTAATACACCCCGCGTGATCCGTTCCCGCTCGGTGTAAATGCGGCCCACATTAAAATGTAAAATCTCGAGGAAGCCTGGAGGGGATTTAATTTCCTAAGGGCTGATTCTCTCGCTCCTTCCATATCAGCATACGAACATCGTTCGATGTACGAAGCAAATATATATTATTATAGAATAACGTAAAGAAATCGGCCAAGTGAGAGTTGGACTCGCGCACGAGGGGTTCCGTACAATCACAACATAGTTTAAAACAAAGCCGCTTGCGTTACCTTTGTATGTTTAGATTTTTAAATCTACGCAACGGATTTTGATGCGGTTTTCACCAATGGATAGAGTGGTTCTCGAGGAAGGGTTTTGTATATATGTGTGTGTCCGCTAGTTATCAATAAATACATTACGTTTGTTGTATGGGAGCCACCTCAAATATCTATTTTATTCAGCTTGTTAGTAAAATTAATTGTTATTATAGTGGCTACAAAAATACATCATCTGTGAATTCAACTATTAAGTTTCATGAAATGGAGCCTGGTGACAGAGGGACAGATGGACACATGGATAATAGGGTGCGGTTTTGCCCATTCGGTACGGAACCCTAAAAACATCATCTCTCATATCCACTTAATGGATATTTTTGTAAAGCAATCGCTGTTAGCTTTCTTTCTAAGCTAATATTATGAGCAAAAGAAGCGTCTGGTAGGGTCCCGTAGGGGTAGGATGAGATGCGCATTATACACCTATAATTTGCCAGTATTTTTTGTCCCACGTAATAGGGGGCAATCCTATTGCCGTCACCAGGCACACATAATTGGTTATGTCCAACACGACCAAATGAATTTAATAAAAAGTATAGGTTCCGTAGTCACACATAATAACCTCTATAACTATTGAACCAGTGTTGGTTCAGGAGTTATAGATGTTATAACGGACCTGATGACTCTGTAGTCATCAGATCCGTTATAATTTTGCTTGACAGTTCATTAAATGGACTATCATTACAATTTTTTTTCATATTATTTGAGCTAGCCGTTTAGATTTTAGATGGGGGGGGGGAGACGCTCTGTTTTACCAAAAAAAATTAGCACTAAAGTTGAACATCTCGAAAAAGAATACTTAAATCAAAATATCGTCTTAACAAGCTCTCAATGTTCTTAAAAAACCTACCTAATGATACTCACTCTCCGGGAAGACGCAAGAGTAGGGGAGGTACACTAAAAATACTACTCGCTGCGGTCGCTGCCGTGGTACTGCGCTGCAGCATGCAATTGAGCGAAGCGACTATTGTCATATTTTTGGTCAATAACTTCTTTTGAGGGTCCTAAATCAAAATTCGGTCTCAAACATCCTGTTCCTGAGAATGCTTGATTTTTGAGTGAAAAAATCATGAAAATCGGTTGGGTAGCTGTCGCGAAACAATTTCACATCGATTTGCATTTGAGTCACCTGATAAGGAGCTCCGCTCGCTACGCTCGCTTCGCTCAAAAAATTATTTCATAATTTTCTTTTTTCACTTTGTCAATATAGTCAATACACATATCCATGCAAAGTTTCATGTTTCTAGCACTCACCGTTTAGGAGTAAAGCCGCGGACAGACGGACGGACAGACATGACGAAACTATAAGGGTTCCGAAACTTGAACTACGGAACCTTAAAAAGTACAGTATACCAGTTATAAAATCATGAGACACATAAAAATCATAACACTCATAAAATCTTTATGTAAAACCTGCTTAATTTTTACAACCCTAGAATCCTGCCTACCCCGCGTAAGCTATAATACTTTCCTTTCATGCTCAATTACCCGCGAGCCATCAAAGATACGGTTCGGTACCTGAAACAGAACAAATCTTATTAGCGTCGCTCAGAATATATCGAATAATATCGAGATATATATCGAATTGTGGATATCGAATCGGAATAACGATGATTTTATTTCCGATATTTTTATAAGATATGATGAGATAACGAAAATTTTATCAGTTTTTTATATGCTCATCATGATCTTAGAGACTCAAGTCAAGTCTTGCAAATGGTGCACCTGCCGATCAAAAACGGGGTTTATTTATATATAACTAACTGTTGCGCCGCCTGCGTGTTACTTTAGATCGACATAACTTTTTTTATTTATTAACCGATTGAAATAAAACAAACCTTAAATGTTAAATTGAATAAACCACAACGCAATACTGAAAACTGCATTCAAATCGGTTTAGCCGTTTCTGAGATTAGCGTGTTCAAACAATCAGAGAAAACAGACAAAAATTCTAAAAACCATTGTTATGGATTCTATTCTATTGCGTTCATAAAGCCCCCCCCTTTTTTTTTTATACATATTTAGGTCAACAAATTGACGCCACCCGCCTGATGGTAAGCTGAGGCGACGTCTGGCAATTGAGGGCGACTCTCACAGTACACAGGAATACTATAGAGAGTGGCCCTCAACTTGACGACCCAGTAATGTGCCTCTTCACGCTTCGCTTAAAGAGCCCAGGGTTATATGTTGGAGGAAACACGTGCGCAGGCAGGGCGTTCCAAGCCACCATCGTTCGGCAGAGAAACGATCGTTTAAAACGCTCGGTTCTCGCGAAGACGGTTTCCACGGTATGAGGGTGACATCTCTGGCCGGCACGCGTTGTTCGGGATCGGAAGGGAGAGGGTGGGATCAGGTTGAAGAGCTCTTCAGAACACTCACCTACAACAGTTTCTCTATTATATCTTCGATGTACAGACATCGACCACTTACAATTTTATTATATGTATTGATTAATGACATAAAACACGTCTTTGTGTCCGAGAGGGTGCCCATGACGCCCAAGTTTCGTCAGTCACCTCAGTAATAGGTGGCAAAACTATTACCGTTCCCTGGGTTTATGACCAGAGGCCTCGTCCGCTTGTCAACAGGAGCACCACGTCCAGGTGAGGATGACCTGGAACCTGGAGATGTTAGTAGGACGCCTTAGAGCTCTTGATCCTAAGGGGCGTTAAGGACCCTAATAGGGAAACAAACAAATATAAAAGGATCCCCGTTTCAAAGGTTGTTGTTATTTTGATATGTTTGTTACTCTTTGACGCGAAAAGTACAAAACGGATTTTGATGAAACTTTACAATAATACACACGCACACACACATATCACGCCTATATACCCACAATTTGCCAGTATTTTTAGTCCCACGTAATAGGGGGCAAGCCTGTTGCCGTCACTGGGCACATTTATAACGGGTTATGTCCAAATGGCCGAGAGAATTTAATAAAAAGTAGCAGCTATATTATAATTTTGAAATAATTTGAAACCCCTTGCGATGAAACGTTGATGAAAAGCAACAAAATCTTACGTGCCAGCCTATTTACAATAATACAGTCCATTAAGTTAGAATAAAGCAGTGGTTATTCTTAATTCCTATTTCGTTCACGTACTGAACGGAAGTGGCGCCACGGGCATCTTAAACAATTAACATACCTACATTATAGAACATACCTTAGCAATTTAGAAATTATAGTATGGAGCAGAGATTGGGTGAAATCGGTATTGGTTAGAGCATTCTCCTTATTAGAGAAAGGGCCGTGGGTTTGAGTCCTGCCGATGACCTTTTAGTTTTTGTAGTTATTTATAATGAAATTATATAGACAAACGGTAGCCCGCGGCTTAACCCGCTTGACAGATTATAAACAAAAAAATTCCTCGAGAACCACTCTATCCATTGATGATAACCGCATCAAAATCCGTTGCGTAGTTTTAAATATCTAAGCATACATACGGACGGATGAATTCTATCTTAAGATTATACAACATAAATGTATTTTCGCACTAAATACACACATACCGAAACCTCTCAGATATTCCTTTATGTATCGTTAATGACAGGTTAATACATAAATCCTTCACAGATACAAAGCTTTTACTCTAAAGTCAAATCGGTAATAGAAAAGTTTGATTCGCGCTTTTACAGGGTAAAGTGAAAAGGGTACAAGTTGGAATTTTGAGGTAATTATCCCAAGGTGTTAAAATTTGTTAGTAAATACTTAACATGTTATAAAGTACTAAAGCCAAAATGTATGTATGTGTATATTTAATGAAACTTACATACATATAATCATGCCTATATCTCTGAAGGGGTAGGCAGAGGTGCATTACTACTTAATAAATAAATAAATATAATATAATAATAAAATAATATATAATGTGCTAATTTGAATTTGATAAATATTGTATAATGTAGTTTGTGAACACCAACAACTAAACATTTTTAAATGAGAACTATACTAACATGGGATATAAGAATTTTGTTACTAACCATCTATGGACATTGTCTGAAATAAAATAATTTTATTTTATTTATTTTTTATTACATTACACATTGACAATTTGCCGGTAGTTTTAAATCCCAAGGAAAGGTCTTAATACGGCTTTAAGAGCGCTTTTTCCAGCTTGCGGATCTCGCCCGCAATGCATGTCGATGTCAATGTGAAATTTCATACAATAAGAAAAATTCCCTAACCCCGGAAGGGTAGACACACAATCACACATCACTCACAAGTTCATGACGCACTTTTTGTTTTCGTTTGCATTTGTCCATCCAGATAAGATTAAAGTTTATAAATTTTGAATTTGATTTTTAGAAAAAAGTGTAATAAACGCTTTTATATTTCCTTTCGGGAGGAAGACTTAGTTCTAAGTGTATGATAAAAACTATTAGACATTCCTTGACATCGAGGTCAAACAATATTGTATGAAAATACATTCCAAAGTGTGTCACCCGGGAGTTGAACTAGTTAACGAGTGCAACAACCTATTTCACGTTTGTTAATCAAAATTAGAGGTCGCCAGAGCTACGTGAGGAACGTCGACTATCTTTTATTCAAGCGGGTGGGGATTAAGTAATCAGTGAATAACGGATAAATCGCTTATAGCTTGTCTATACTAATAGTATAACAAGGAATTATTTTATTATTTGTTTGTATGGAATTGGCTTCGAAACTCGAGTCATAACTCTCAAACGTCATGACTCCATGGAAAATATCGAAATTCAGCCCCAACATATTGACCTCAACTGAGTTGGGAAAAGGCTCGGCGGATGATGACTTTAATAAGTATAAAGCTACATTGTCAGCAAGTAACATAGGCTACCTATGTAATATGACGATACGATCAATAATAGCGAATTAGAAATGAAGAACGTTACAAAAACCTCGTTATGCAAGTACGAAAGTCTGATACCAAATTTTAACGTACGTCGTTTCCTTTCAGGGGAATGCTATGAATAACTGAACTTGCTGAGATTATTTTATAATCACAAGTTGATCATCATCACCGTTTCAGCAAATTGATGCTCTCCACTTTGGCTTAGGCCTCTCCCAACGAACGTCGCAACAGTCCCGCATCCAATGACTTACTGCGACCTTTACGACGTCGCTGTCGTCAGTCCACCTTGTAGCGGCCTACCCACGCTACGTCTTCGAGTGCGTAGTCGCCACTCGAGGACTCTTAAGTTGCTTCTTTTTAAAACATAATTATCATGGAGAACATTTTTTAAATAACCAGCGAACGCTCGTGACTTCGCCTACTTGTCATATTGAGTAAAACCGCATTAAAATTCCTGGCGTAGTTTTAAAGATCTAACGACCTACATACGACAGACGGACAGCAGAAAGGTACTTTAAGTAAGTACTATATTAAGATAAGTTACTTTTAAGTTGTTTTTTTCCGCTCTCGCTTACAACTTAGCCAGATGTTTAATAGAATGAGGTATTCGAAGTATGCCGCTGTACTCCAGGGCTGAAGTTTCTGTCTTAAAAGAATTAATTCGTTATTTTTAATTTAAGTTACGGTTGGATCTTATCCAACTTACTCAGGCTCAGGACTAGCGTAGTAACGTAGCGTAGTGTAGTAACGAATACGCTCGCCTGGTAACTTCATTGCTACTCTGCTCATATCTATCGCAGTTTAATGGTTAAAGATCCATTTCTTGAGTGTTTGAAATCTCTACTGTCTCATTTGGTTTCCAACTATGGTGGATATCCTAGTTATACATCTGTATATAATATGTTGAAATCTCTCTCTGAGAAAATTCCAGCCTTTATAACGTGAGGTCAGTCTGTCAGTCATGGGCTCCAAGTCTATAATATTAGTACCTACGTATAGCTATTGATGTATGCAGAATAAACTTTCATGCAATCAGCAAATCACATAAAACAAGCCAATATTAGCTTTCTTTGGGCAAGATGGCAGTTAGTGGAGCGCCGTAAGCTTTATACCTCGGAATCCAGGGCCAGTCAATGAATCTTTATATAAACTTTGGAAATGTGTTTTTAATAGTATATAGAAAAATGTAAAAAAAAATATTTTGCACGCTCTCAATTTTTTAATTATTACTAAGCATTTTTTGGATTGTGTGTTGAGTGTGGATCGATCAAAGCGCCTTCTGTCGCGATACGGTGAAAGGCACAGAAATATCCTCTTTACCGATGAACAAATTTTCACGATTGAAGAACACTACAATAAGCAATATGATAAAGTGTACGCTCACAGTTCTAAGGAAGCTGCTCAAGTGGTCGGAAAGGTACAACGTGGTCATCATCCTGCGTCAGTGATGGTTTGGTGGGGTCACAAAACTACATTTTTGTGAAAAAGGAGTGAAAACTTCAGCCAAAGTGTATCAAGATACTGTCTTGGATCATGTTGTGAAACCTCTCAGCAATACACTTTTTAAAAATATACCGTGGACCTTCCAGCAGGACTCTGCTCCTGGCCACAAGGCACGAACTACCCAAGCCTGAGCAGAAACCCACATTCCGGACTTTATAAGGAGCTGAAGACTGGCCCGCATCTAGCCCAGACCTCAACCCTTTAAAGCTGCTACACACAGTGCCGGCGGCGGCAGTGCCGCGCAACCCGCCGGCACAGCCCGGCGGCCATGCCGGCTGCTTCTTTGTGCGGCAAACCGGCGTCAGTTCATACAGACATGACTGTCACAACGGGAATGATGCTTGGCGGCTATGCGCGGCCTAAGCCGGCGGCTTGTATTGCCGGCGGCAGTGCCGCTCGGCATATACCCGGCGGCATTGCCGCCGGCACTGTGTGTAGCAGCCTTTAGACTACAAATTATGGTCAGTTTTAGAGGACATGGCCTGCTCTAAACGACCCAGCGACATTTTTTTTTTTGAGTCATTGAGTCTCTTAAAAAATCTTTGAAGCAAGCAGTGGCAAAATTTCCCTTGGAAACAGTGCGTAAATCCTTAGATTCGTGGCCAAACAGATTAAATGCCTGTATAAAAGCCAAAGGTGGGCATTTCGAATAAAATATATTTTTATTTAATGCTAAGACTTTAATAAATATGTAGGTATAAATATTAATAATATTACATTACTTCATTTAAAAAAAAAATTAATTTATTTTGTAACAAAACTTATGGCTGGACTAGGTATAATCGCCATCTCAGCTCATTTGACGTCCACTGCTGGGCGTAAGTCTCCTCCAAAGAGGGAGGAATGCAGCCACGCAAGCCGGACGTCCTCGCCGCACACGTCAGAACTCAGCGGGGAGGGTACGCTCCCTCAGCTTACCGGCCGCCTCCTTCACGAGCATAACCTGCTCGCAGAAGGAAACGGCCGCGTTCCACTGGCTCTCGCTAGAGACCATGGCTCGTAGCATGGTCTGCAGCGAGAGGGTATCTACGCCCAGGCCTACAGCGAGATCCCGGCTGGCGCTGACTCGCCCATGCTGAGCATTCCAATAGACAATAGGCCGGATGGGTTGGTATAGTTTTATGTGTCGAATTTTCCTTCTCTAAACATACTACGATAGATAAGATACTTACTCATATAATTTCCAAATACAACTAAATTAAAATCATAGCATAATAATATTATTCATGTATTTATTATATGTACCCATAGTTTATGTAAGTCTATTTTTTTTTATGACTAAATTTTATTTGCTTGCATTGCACACATAGGTAGCCCTTTCACCCTTACATCTCCTCTCAGGCCTGCTGGAAGAAATTCCTTTAGGGATAATTAATGCCCTTGTACAATGCTCACTGTATTTTATGTATTTCTGTATTATTAGTCTTTTGTTTGTGTGTATGTACTAAATCATAAATAAAAAAAATAAAAATAAATATATTTTTTTTATTTTTAAACACAAAATCTACTAAATTAATTTTCACGCGAGTTTCTCTAATCTATAAAGAGCTGAGCAAAATGTTTATAAGTATATTATTTTAAGTTGTATGTAAAAAATATATTGCTGTGAAAACTCGTAGCGATGCGAAAGCCTCTCTATAGTAAATAGCCTGAATAGAGCTGCGTTTTGTCAAACAAATGTAGAGTGTTGCAAATTGAAATAATTCAACCGAGACCGGAGTAAAATAGACCATTTATAATAATTACTGTAAATTCCGATGTGGCCAATGTTAAGGCTTTGTACACACTGTGCATACGTATTATTATTAATAAGGTTTTTAGTACTACTACATATATTCTATTTAGAGATGTGAAACATCTTTCTTGGCTATTGGAAGTTTGGTGTGATATACAGAGTAGTAATGGATTTTGTATAGTGCCCTGTAACGTCAGTAGGGGACCAACAAAAATGGGAAACTGTGGGTGTGAATTACATCTCTGCCTACCCTAAATGTGCTGTGATGTAATACGTATACAGACATACATACAGTATGTCTGCATACGTATTATTAAATGAGAATCTTTAAAAATCAAGACCGATTTTAGAGGAACTTAAAGGAAGTGCGTTTCGGATTTTGGGTTTTCTCTATGTACTAGTACGGTGTCTGGCGTGGTGCCTCGCGCCGCACCACGCCATTGGTTATGGCCTATAACTTTTGAACCCTAGGCTAGGTCAAATTTTCGATTTTTTGGCTTGCCTCCAGATCGAGGGCTATCCATATAGGGGTCAACCATCATTGGAGCATAAGCAGTTCTCGAGAGCTAAGGGGGACATTCCCCATTTATATATATATATATATAGATAATATGTATGTATTTAGAAATATATAAGTAAGTTTATTAGTCGTCTAGATCCCATAACACAAGATTATAGCTTAATTAGGAATCGATAACGTAGTGCAAGGATGTCCAAAAATATTTATTGAGCGGAGTTTACGTAGCTCTTTCTTAGACGACTCGTGTATTTCGTTAGTGATCGAACTCCTCCTAAACGACTGGACCGACCTTTTTGGAAATTTGGCACGGTCGTAGTAGTGGCTTTCCTGTAGTCTACCTCGGTGGCACAATGGTACTATGTACGTACTGCCACACTCGAGGTCTCGGGTTCGATTCCTGGGTCTGGTGGATAATGTATAATTCTCTTTAGAATTTTACCCAGATAATTATCCCAGAGTCTGGAACTTGTGCCCGGTAAATGGCAATAGGCTCGCCCCCTATTACATGGGACCTAACATAGCTGGCGAGATGTGGGTGTGTTTGCTGCCCACCCCTTCGGGGAAAAAGGCGTGATGCTATGTTATGTTCTTGTAGTCCCCAGTAATATCATCTGCCTGAACGTATGTTTGTTCTGGTTATTCTTTAAAAAGACTGGACCAATTTTAGCTTAACTTACACTGGCAGATAGCTAATATTATAAGGAGTATCTTTGGCGATTTGTTATCCCGGTAATGTATTCCCGTGGGAATTGATAACTAGAAAACCGTTCGCGTAGAATAGAATAAAATAACCGAATAATTATTATAATTGTTTACTCCAAAATGGTGCTTAGAAATTAAATAATCGGATTAAGCAATTAAACATTATATTCATCGGAGTTTACTTAATTATTTCTATTATCAAGACTCCACTTTGTAATTCGGAATTGTGTGAAATCTGTATATTTTGACAAACATTATTCTGTTGTTATTTTAAACGTTAATGTTGCTTGATAGTAATTAAATTGTACCGCTTTGAATAAGGTCAATAACTCTTAGTTTGATTACAAACAGTAATATAATAAGTCTTTATTCGGTAAAGATATGTTTTAAGATTATACGATAGTATTATCACACCTATTTCACCCAGCGAAGTGGAGTCGGACTCGTGTAAGAAGGGTTCCGTTATCTACAAAAATGGCAAAACAAATACGTTTGTTGTATAGAAGCCTCCTTAAATATTGATCTTATTCTGGTGTTTTGTGGCAACAAAAGCACATAGCCTGTGATAATTTCAACTACCACAGTTCATGAGATGCAGTCTGGTGACAGACGGACGGACGGACAGCGAAGTCTTAGTAATAGGGTTTCCGTTTTACCCTTTGGGTACGGAACCCTAATGTTACACTATTCGTCAATTACTTCCTTGGTCCCACATAATATGGGGCATTATCTCGTTCCATTCAAAGGTTGCCTGGAAGAGAATGCATTTAGCGATAAGACCGTCCATTGTACTTTATTTAAAGGTATGTGTAATTCTTTATTATTGATTGATTGTTTATAATGCTCAATAAAAAGTTTAATCGTATCTGACTGCCTCGGTGGCTCAGTGGTATGAGTATGCGATTGCCGCCCCTGAGGTCCCAGGTTCGATTCCGGGTCGAATCGAATTATTTGTGTGATCCACAAATGTTTGTTTCGGAGTTTGGGTATTTTCTATGTATGTTAAGTATGTATTTAGAAATATATAAGTATGTTTATCAGTTGTCCAGATCCCATAACACAAGCTTATATTAGCTTAATTTGGGCTAGATGACGTTGTGTGAGAATGTCCAAAAATATTTATTTATTTATTTATCTTACATAATATTATTGAAGTGAAACTTTTAAATGCAGTCCAACCAAACCTCGGGAATCATACGTTTAATAATACTAACCATAAAACTCCGTTTAAAAATCGGTTGTGTGGTTAAAAAAACGTGAAAATTAAAAAATTACATTTTAGTTAAAGAAATAAAACTAAACTATTCATAAAACAACGGGGTATGCATGGCTGTTCTCTTTGAGACAGTCTTGAGAATGCCTCGTGAGTAGGTGAAACATATGTCGACGTTTATAATGTCTTCTATTTAGCGATTTAGTGCAATTATATAAAAATTCAACATCTTACCCCATTGTTTTATCATGGACTTTCGCCAGGTAACGCCTGATTCCATTCAATATTAAACTTTTCATATTTTTTATGTCAAAAAATCCCTTAAAAACACGAATGCTGTTGTTTTACATTTACATAATTAAGTACAAGTTTCAGTCATATTTGAATGTCTCTTATATTTTTATCGCATTAAACGACTGAGTTTGGTCGCTCTGGCCGCATTTTTGTACACATTAGTAAGGCTTTTTTTACACTTTAGTAAGGTTAGGTTTAAGACAGACTGAGAGCTTAAATATTTTTTATGTTTAACATAAGGATTAGACACTTGATAAATTTTAATAAAGTCTCTCGCCTTGACATGACTTGATATAAGAATTTAATACATTACGTTCATTTTCAATTATCGTTTTTGCACACACCAACTGTTGCAAAAAGGCTGCTTATTTTCTATTTATATAATCATGCAGTTTTCCCGAAAAGGCTTGCCCTCTATTACGTGGGACTAAAAATATTGTGGGTGTTAATGCGCCTCTGCCTACCGCTTCGAGGATATAGGCGTGATATGTGTGTTTTAAACACTGTTCGTTCCGAGGTGTTTTTTTAGCATACATGCTTTTTATGGCGGATTTACATAATGTACATACAACAAATTTAGAGGTTTGAGTATATTGAAAAAAAAACAATTTTTTTCACATAAATCGATTATATCATCGATTCTAAGTTGGTCATAAAAAAATTGGCTCTTGTCTTAAAAGTAGCCCTCTTTAGTATTTAATTTAATATATTCTACGGGAATTAACACGATCATACCGATAGATAATAATATGCACGTTTTGTGCCCGACATTTCGACCAGGTTCCACCGGCCGTGGTAACATATCTCTCGGTATGATTCGTGTTAATTCCCGTAGAATATTATACTTAATAGATTTTTGGAACGAAGTTCCTTATCGCGCGTTGCGAAAGGGGGCTAGACGGAAAAATTAAGACCAAAAGTTGGAACGACACTGCGTGCGCGTATTTCTCTGTACCTATATAATTATAATATATATATATATATATTTTACTAATCGAAAGGAAAAACACAAACTTCGTTCCATCCGGGTGTCCCTTGATACCTCTCAAGTTTGTTATATTTTTAATATTTTTGAAAATTCTCACACGACGTCATCTAGCTCAAATTAAGCTAATACAAGCTTGTAATAGGGGATCTAGACAACTGATAAACATACATTTCTAAATACATACATATTATACATAGAAGACACCCAAACTCCGAAACAAATATTTGTGGATCACACAAATATTTGATTCGACCCGGAATCGAACCTCAGGGACGGCAGTCGCATAAACATACCACTACGCCACCGAGGCAGTTGATTATGAATCGCGATAGTTTAAAAGTTAATATTTTATTTTATTTTGTAAGCTCAGTGTGTACGTGCCCTTAGCTAAGCATTAACAACAATTCCCGTCTTTCCCGACAAGCCATACATCACGAGGGGCGGGCGATGTATCATCCTGGTTATGCTTAAACTAATTTATGTATATCTCGTTTGCTACTTATGTACAGAAATGAGGAAAGACCGATGTTTCGAATAACAAATTTATACGACGTATATTAATTTGTTATGTACTTAACAATTGATATTGACAGCTGATTACTGCGGCTCTGCCTGCGTGATATAGTTTTCTAATTTCCAATTTGCACAGGAACGCATTACCGAGATAACAGTCGCCTATGTTATTTAATGATAATGTTGCTACATAGCAGTGAAAGAATTTTCAAAATCGGTTCAGTAATTACGGAAGCTATTTATTTTTAAATGCCGCGAGACCGGTCGACCGCTCCCATGTCCATTGCTGCGGGCGTCTCTGGTACACACCAGAAGGTAATTCCAGTGGCGCCCGGCGGACTTTGCCAACGACGCGGACTTGCCCAACGACGCGGAAAATCCCGCGTCGTTGGGGTTGGGTTTCATCCCGCGTTCGGTGAGTGAATCTGGTTGCGTTACGGAGCGTATACGTAGGTCACACTATAAGTTTTGCGTAACTTAAAAAAACAACATGTTAAAACCAAAATAAAACAATGGTAAGTAAAATGTTTTAAGAAAAAACTTTTTAAAATTCTATCCAATATTTAAAACCAAAATATTATGTTTATTGCTTTCAAAATACTTTTCTTTACATTTTAAACATTTTTTCATGCGATCGAACCATTTTTCAAAACAGGAGGAACACAAATCTGAAGTCATGTTTTCTACGTGCTGATTGAACGCTATCACTGCCTCTTCGGAGTTGGTAAAAGTGAAACCTCTCATCAAATCTTTGATTTTGGGGAAAATACAGAAATCACAGGGTGCTAGGTCGGGGCTATGCGCAGGATGGGTGACGAATTGTACTTTTTCGGAAGCTAAAAATGACTTCGTTTTGTTGGCCGTGTGTGAAGAAGTGTTGTCATGATGTAGGAGAACGCGGCTTTTGGGTCGTCTTTCGCGAACTTTTTCTAACACCCTGGGTAAACAAATGGTAGAATACCACTCGTCATTAACACTCTTTTGATCTTCAAGTGGAATTGTACAGATGGGACCCGTAGCTGAGAAAAAAAGGCGATCATTTTTTTACTAACTTTTCTCGCCTGCCTCACTTTTGTTGGCTTGTTCTCATTTTCAAACACCCATTCCCAAGATTGCTGTTTTTTTTTCGGGTTCAAAACAATAAATCCACGTTTCGTCTCCTGTGACAATGTCATAAACAGCATTATAATGTCCGTGGTCGTACTTCAGTAGCATCTGTGAGCACCATTCCACGCGAGCCCGCTTCTTCTCCGCTGTCAGTTCATGAGAGATCCAACGACAACAAAGTTTCCGAACTTTCAATTCTTCGTGTAAAATTTTCTAGATTTGACTCATACCAATCCCCAATAGTCCTCGAATTGTCTCATAGGTAATCCGCGGGTTTTCTTCAATTAACCGCTTAACAGTAGCCACATTATTTTCATTGACGGCAGTTGAAGGCCGCCCTTCACGAAATTCATCATGTAAAGAAACTAGACCTCTCTCAAATTCAACAAACGATCGCCTCACGATGCTCAAACAAGGTGCTTGTCTCCCAAAAGCATTTTGAAGACGAGCGGCACAGTCTTGCGGAGAGAGAGAACTTTTAAAATCATAAAAAATCATCGCTCTAAAATCTTTTCGACTTAATTCCATTTTCGTTGCATACGTAGAACTTTGATGTGAGATAAAAAACAATTGACAAATGATTTCCCGCCAATTGTTTCTTTTTATTACTAAAACGGTTGCAACGTTTAAAAAAATATAACATTTGAAATTCAAATAGTTCCGATTAGCTAGAAGTGCAAAACTTTTAGTGTGCCCTATGTATTCAATTCAAACAATATATTTCCTCATTATAATATTAGTTTAGATATATTACAGTCTACATACATACATATCATCAGGCACATATCTCCTAATGGGTATGTAGAGGTGCAATAGACTTTATAACCAAATATCCAGATGTTACATAGGCACCACAATCTATATATTTAATATGACAATTTGTCTGTCCGTCCGTCGCGTTTTTCAATTATAATTAATAATACATACATTTGCATGAAATATTAAAATATTCTTTTTTTTTTATATTTGAGGCGATACAAAGTTCGCCGTGATAACTAGTATTCTTAAATATCTAAGCACAATAAAGATAGAACTCCAAATCTGTAAAGTAGGTAATTCAAAAAACCTTTCATATGTATGTATATCAATACTGTACCTACTTGGTACAGTATTGATACAACACCAAATATCGTATACGGCGACCGCGTTGGTCTATGAAAAAACCTCTTACACTCCAAGACTGCTTTGTATCAATTTCAAGAAACCTTTATCCAATTAATTACACACCAGTTTAAATAAAAAGAATCACTCTTCGATTTGTTTGATTACAAAACTGAATTAAGTCTAAACATCGATGCAAAGACACACCCTTTAATATGCTCATGTTGGATAGAAAGAACTCAATTCAATTTGCGTATACTCAAGGTATGTAGGTGAGAGTGAAAGGTATCCGACGGGTACGGATATAGATGAGCGAAGCGGTATGTCCAATTTTTTTTTTGATTTGATATTATAGGTAGGTAATAGGAACTTTGTGTGACTTGTATTGTAGGTACGAGTATGTTAAGTTCTGGCTGTATTAGTGCCACGAAGGGTCGAGCTTGTTGTAGTTACCGGGAACTTCGGCTGGTCTTTAAGCCAATGCACTTAACGCGGTCAGGTAAGAAGATCTAGTAATTCTTTTTCCTATAGCATCCACCGCTGAAATTATGAAAAAAATGTGATATTTTATTTTACAAGATGTATTTATTACCATAATAACGCTACTACTATTCCGTATTATGTGCCATAATGTACTTACTAGATTAATGATATTTACAAAATATTCATTTAATTAAATTTTATCAATATTCTCTACATCGCAACCATCTTTAGTGGTTGCCTGGAAGATGTAAAAATCTCGCCAATGCTACATTATTTTCAATACATGTGTAACATATTTAATGTATTGTGTACAATTAATAGAAATTTATTTTTGTCATTATTTTTTACTTCGCTTCGCTCATCAGAGTCCGCATGTTTATATACAGGATGGTTTTATTCAATACCGTAAGTGGAGCATTAGGAATGTTCACTGTTTGTTGTACAAATGTATGAACACAATTATTTGCTTTTATCAAAATAACCCCATGTTATAAACATACACAACTGTGTATCTTCTCAATTGACATAAAATTTTAGTAAAGTGAGGGTAGATTTCTTTACTAATATTATGAATCGGAAAGATTTGTAAAAATCTATTATAATCGGTTGAGTCATCTAGATGAGATGTCCATTTAGAATAAATTGCTAGATCAAACATACACTTCAATTTTATTTATCTACAGAGATTGGCAACTCTTAGCTTTTATTTAGTGTTATTTTACGAGCACATACAGATTAAAGCATTCAAACCATAATTAGAACTTAATAAATAAAATTTTCTTAACATTTTTGGCAAGAAACTCGAGTTAAAAATTTCAGTTCAACAATATCGGTTGGATGTAAGCCAAGGTAGTTACTATCTCCTAATGAAATTGCGACCACTGGAGGAGAAAATTCATTTAAAGGTTTAAAGGTACATAAGTTATTCAGTAACTGGTGTGGTTAGTTTAAGGACTTTGCTGTCGTAATCAGTGGGAGAAAGAAAATTAGGTTAGTTTTAAATAAGAAGAGATCTTTATACTGTAATCTTTACTCGTATTTTTAAGGTTGCGTATCAAAAAGGTAAAATGGGATCTTATTACTAAGGGCTCTTTTAGACGAGCGTAATTTTCTACAGATTTTTTTTAAATAATTAGTCTTGGAAGTCATAAAGTTTCGTAATGTCCTTCTGTCCTCGGGTTTCCTCCCAAACGGTGAGTGCTAGAAACATGAAACTTTGCACGAATAAGTATATTTACTATGCCGACAAAGTGCTAAAATAAAACTAAAAAAAAAAAAAATTTTTTTGGTTGGTTTTGCGAAAACACACAGAACAGACAGAACCTGAAGTTGGTTTCCCCAGTTCAATGTAAAGAGGTAAGAAATCTTAAAAAAAATACAGGCAATTTGTTTGAAGTTTTTCTTTGAAGTCGGTTCATCATCATGATCATCTCAGCCCATTTAACGCCAACTACTGGGCATTGGCCTCCCTCAAAGAGGGGGAAGTTCAGCCTACATTATACTACGCTGGAGAGACGTGTTGGTATTGGGTTTAGGTTGCGAGAGTTCCTTCTCTGTTAGTGAAGTTGATGAATTAATATTTATTACATACAAACGATCGCGTGCAGGGCAGGAATTGAACCCCGTAGATGTTAAGTCTCTCAGCACCCATAAAGATTCAGAAAACACATATTTTATTCACAGAATTCATCACTTTGCCACCTACCAAAGTAAGTGATAACTTCACTCCTTATTTTTACACGCGTCTGTCGAAACCATTAAGTTTCTATATTATATAGAGGGCGAGTGACATCCGTTTTCTTCGTGGCGAATACTAAGCGGCTCTGATATAGGTTAATATATGTTTGCGTTCCACTAGGGGCGCCGCTTTACATTAAAACACGTCAAAAACAAGATCTCAGAACATAACAACAAACAATAATTAGTTCCATTATTTGCCACACACCAACTTAAACTGGGAAGCTGTAGTGACGTTCCGTCATCCTCGACTGTTTGACTGTTCTGACGTGCAGAGTGGTTGTTAGTGGTTCGGACAAGTTATCAGCGCTCTATATATACGTAGTATAGAGATAGTTGCCCTGAGGTCGAAACCATCCCCTTATCGTAACTTTATGGCCCTAACGAGTCACAAAAGAAGATTAGTATTCTTTCCCGGGAAGCAATAGATTAAATTAACTCTGATAAGTTACCCCAATGTTGCAGATAGAGGCGTGCAGACAAATATTTGATCCAAGACCTTTAAAAATATGTAAAGACAGGCTAATTTACGTTATCTGTGTTACGCAAATCAAAATCAAAATCAAAATCAAAATATCTTTATTCATGGGTCACAAAGTAACACTTATGAACGTCAAAAAAAAAAGAAAATGCTTCTACATTTACATTTACCGCCAGATTCGCAAGACAATAGGTAGAGCCTGTGAGGAAAGAACCTGGCAAGAAAAACTCACGGCCACTCTTTTTATTCGTCAGTAAATACAATGATTCTGTTACAACAATAAAAAGAGGGCAAGGGCAGTACGTGACCATGTGTGGACCAAGTGAACTTAAAAATTATGAATCTCTGTTATTCACAAAAAAAAGTTCAATACTAGTTAAAGGTGCCACATAATCTCAAAGTACCCATACCTTACAATATCATAATAATAATAATTTAACAATAATAAGTGAGTTTCAGCAACAAAACAACATTTCAAACAGAAGTAGCCCCTATGTAGCTCGAGTGATGAGCAAGCAACTCATTGCCATTTCTCTGTATCGTTTAGATAATCTTTAATAGTATAATATGCCTTTTTTAGGAGGTGTGTCTTAACAGCCACTTTGAATTTATTCAAAGGAAGGTTCATAATGTTTAGAGGAAATTTGTTATAAAAACGCACACCAAATCCTGCAAAGGAGTCATGAACCTTCTGTAAACGATAATACGTCCCAACCAATTTATGCTTATTTCTAGTATTTATTGCATGTATGTCACTGTTCACACTGTATAAATGTATATTCTTTTTAACGAACATAATATTCGCATATATATATTGTGATGCAACTGTTAAAATGCCTATTTCTTTAAATCTTTCTCTAAGAGAAACTCGTGCATTCAGTTTATAAATCGCACGTATAGCTCGCTTTTAGAGTATAAAAATGATCTCTATATCAGCTGCCTTGCCCCACAGTAAAATTCCATACGACATGATACTGTGAAAATAGCTAAAATAAACCAGCCAGGCAGTTACTACATCCGTGAGCTCTCTGACTTTACTAATAGCAAAAGCCGCAGAGCTAAGTTTCCCTGCAAGACCCGATATTTGGGCGTTCCACTGTAATTTACTGTCTAGAGTAATACCCAAAAATACGGTTGACTCTACAAGATTAAGGGTATCACCGTTCAAAATAACATTAGTACCGTAGTTCTGAACATTAGGCATACTAAATCTAACACACTTCGTCTTTTTTGCGTTCAGAGGTAAATTGTTGGTTGTAAACCAATCCAGAACTAGTGCAATTGAACTATTTACTTCGTCAAAATTCCTCAGCTTGCGATCAACTTTAAAAATAAGTGATGTATCATCGGCGAATAGAACAATGTCGCACAAATTCTGTACATAGAACGGTAGATCATTAATGTAAACTAAAAATAGAAACGGACCTAGAATTGATCCTTGTGTCACGCCCATAGCTACAGAAGCCCCTAAAGACCGACTACCATTGATATCAACATGTTGTATTCTATCACTGAGGTATGAGGCAACTAGGTCCAGTGCCGAATCTCTGATACCATAATAATTGAGTTTCCGTAATAGGGTATTATGTTCAACGCAATCAAAAGCTTTGGAGAGATCGCAAAATATACCAATGGCATCTTGCTTATTCTCCCAGGCATTGAAAATATGCTTCTGAAGTGTTACCCCTGCGTGAATGGTAGAACGACCTCTTGTGAATCCATACTGCTCATTATGTAGTAGCATATTTGAATTAAAATGTGATTGTAATTGCTGCAATATAATTTTTTCAAAAAATTTACTAATGGCAGGTAGTATTGAAATTGGTCTAAAATTACCAGGTTCGCTTTTTGATCCAGTTTTAAATAAAGGTATCACTTTACTGTATTTCATGAGATCAGGAAACACTCCACTATTGACACATTTATTAAATATTGCAGCTAGATGTGGAGATATATTCACAATAATAGACTGAAGCAATTTTACAGAAATACCCCACAAGTCAGCTGTCTTTTTTGAGTTAAGCGACTTGAATACTTTTATAATATTGGGGTTTACATATTCAAAGCTAAATGAGACATGACACTGATTCACGCCGCTTTCCAGCATACGTTGAGCTTTCACTGAGCAAGAATTCAAGGAGCTAGTTATATTCGCGGGTATGTCTATAAAAAAATATTAAAGGTTTGTGCTACATCTGGTTCTTTCTTAATAACTTTTTTATCAATAATTCATTCAAAGTCATTGTCACGGGGCTTTAGGCGACCGGTTTCAGCATTAATTATATTCCAAGTCGTTTTGACTTTATTGTTGGACAGTTTAATCTTATTACTCAAATATAATGACTTGGCAGCAACACACGCTTTTCTGAAAATTATGGAATAATCTTTAACATACTGAATAAAATCAGGATTAAAATTATATTGCTTCATACCATATAATTCATACAACTTAGCTCTACTTTTGTAGATGCCAGTGGTTGCCCAGTCACAGAACTGGAGGTTTCCATTTTTATAAAAAGTTCTTGATTTAAATATATTGTCGAACTCAGATTTAATTGTATTAAACAAGGACTCATATAAGTTATTTGGATCAACCTGGTTAAAGTCAATACTAGCAACTTTTGCAGAACCGCTTTCATTAAATCGTTCTAGGCGATATGTACTCATTGGCCTACATGAATTTTTTTTTCCTTTAGCCGTGATATTGATGGGAAATACGACCTTCTGCCCCAGATGGTCAGATTTGAAGTTACTTAATACCTCCTTTGTCAGGAGTTCACAGTTGCAAAATATATTATCTAGACATGTTGCAGAATGTGATGTGATTCTAGTTGGCTCTGAAAATAAGTGTTGTAAGCCGAAGGAACTGAATAAATTGATAAATTTAATGCATTTAGGTGACTGCACAAGTACATCAACATTAAAATCACCACACACCACAACATGCTTTTTATTAAGACACAATTGTTTCAAATACATTTTCCATTACTATCTCAAATGAATCGTAATCACAATCCGGTGGGCTATAGACACAGAGGACAATGAGTCGCTCAAGCTCAACACAGGACAATTCCACAGTGCGCTCTATAGAAAAAGCAACAATATCTTTACGTTCTTTACATTTTATATTATTAGACACGAATATTAGGGAGCCACCACAAATAGCCTTCTTTCTTGCGAACGCACTAATAAGTGAGTAAAATTCACTGTTGAACAATAATTCGTGGTCTTTTAAGGGCCCAGATCGTGAAAATCACCGAAAAGAGTGTTACGATTTTTCATATTTAACCTATTTACATATGATTAATAACAACGATAATTTGTATATATTAAAATGAAAGACCAAAAATGATGTTAGTGCTAATTTTAACTCTTAAAACCCTGTAGTTGTTATATAATAAACGTCAACAAACGCACAAAATTGAGAAAAAATTCGAAAACCTGCCTTCGTATTTTTCAGATTTAACCCAATAAATCAACACAAATTGATAAAAAGAAACACTTTTTGAACACTGAAAAAGCCAATAAATATAACCATGTACTTTTTTTGTACCTTTACAAACAAAGACTTCCCCTTTTAAAGCCCTAAAATCTAGATATGTTTTACGTAAATTCTCCATAGAAAAATGTATGCAAATTCAAACGCGTCCCGATAGAACGATCGTCGCAACTAATCGCCAGTGCGCCATAGAATTTCAAAGTGACTCCACGCGTGTCGGATGCTACAGCAAAATTACGTGTTGTGAATTTGTGTTTTTTGTGAAAAACTGTAAGTACAATATTTTTATAACTAATTTACTTTCAGTAAATAGAAAGTACCAATATAATGAAAGTCTGAAAGAAAACCATGATGGAACTAGATATAAATCGTAAGAAATACAAAATTATTTACTTTGTTGCGTAGGTCATTTTATGAACCTTGTAAAGTAGGTATCAATTCAGGCTTGAAACAATCAAAGCCCTGCCCACCTTATTTTCTCGAGATATGAACTGGCGGGGTATATAGTTCTCTGCACGACATACATAGATTTTTCAACATGATAAAGGCAATAGGTATCATAAACGTAATTGGTAATCGAGGGTCTCTTTTCGCAGGATAATTTGCTGAGTGCCATGCCAGCGAAAAGAAAATTTAGTACGCATTATAAAAACGTGAAAGCCAAAAGATCTCGGAATAAAATGTAAGTTCCTCCCTACTTATTTATTTACCTGCCTACTTGACTACGTCTTGTCCTAAATACCTAGAAAAAATTTACTAGATTTGTGTTAGTGTCAAGTAAAAATCCTAGTTTTATTACTTTTATTTGTGTGTATGCTTATCATGTCTTAGTAGTAATAATAATATAATCTATTTGCATTTTGAACAGGGTAGGTACATTACAAAGCAAATAGGTACAATGATTTAGATCGCCTGATTCAGACATATACCTACAACAGCATGTAAATATTGATTTGACATGTAATTAGATAGGTACACAATTAGGTATGTCAGTCTAAGAAGAAAAATTACAATGTCCAGTAGGTAATAATTACGTAATTTCAATATCTATATAAGTAATAAAGTCAATTTCTATAGGAACAATTTTCATAATAATAAATTTTATTACATAATATAGTATTAGTTTTCATATATTTATGTATTTCAAAGCAATGAGTTTGCTTACACTATTATTAGTTACAGTATTATTAGTTTTCATGTTCATCATGTCTAAATATGTGGAAGTGGAAGTAGGTATGTTTCCTATCAGAAATTGCACGGGCGCGCGCGCGCCGTGCCTGGCGTAGGGTTGTACAAAAATTACAAAATAAATAAAAAGTGGATATTGATGAATAATATTTCCAGTACTGAAAATGAAGAAAACCTTCAGGCCGAGACTCCGAGCAACACTGCTACGCGCTGTATAGAGGTAAGTTGTTATACGTAATTCTTGTAGACTTGTTACATAAATAAACAAACTAGCTAGTGATGGGCGAAGACAAAATCTCAGTACCTACAGTTTTTTTTTGCAATATTTATTATTTTCATTGTGAGACAAACACATACTTCTCAATTACTTTCTCAAAAGAAAATTCACGTTCAAATCTCGTATTTTACCAAAATCAAGAATTTTTTTGTAAAATATTACTTTTACGCGACTGGTGTACGTATGTATGTATGTATACTAAGTAATATATCTTTGTGGCACGATAAGTTCAAAATTATTGAACCGATTTTAATGTTTTTAGTATCATTAGAATTGTCTTCTAAGCCCGAGTGACATAGAATAAGTGACGCCATAAAAAACCAATACGTATAGCGTAAAGGAAATTTATAATTTCTGTTCATCACGAACATAATATTGTATGAATTCTTTTGCACTTTTATATTTGTCTTCGTCAGTTATGAATATAAATAAATAAACAATAAAAATGTTAAAACCCGACAGATTAAAAAATGAAAATGTGTAATAAAAATAAATAACAACACCATTGTAATATAGCGTATTTAGCAGTCGGGGCCTATTTCTAAAGAAATATTTAGCTAGTCAGGAATATCTTCGAGCCTGTGAGGATTTCAATGGGTCTCAACTGTTGAATTCGATTTATTACAATAGTGTTCTTATTTATTTTTATGTAACATAATTCAAGACCGTAGACTTGTTTTCTTTTTACCTTTTGAGTTTTTATGCATATAGTCGGATTTATTAAATTTATGACGTGATAACGTCTTATAAATCGATGAACACCGGCAACACGCACAAAAAAGTGTCACATTATGTCACGCTAGGGTCAAGCGAGAGCGCAGTACAAGCGATGGAGAATAATATTATGACGTTATCCGATAAAATTATCGTCCTAAACCGACTTTACAAGCAACCAGTTTTTTATTATGTTTATTTATTCACTTTCATAATTGACGAAGACTGATAAAAACGTTTAAGATTTTGATCTAGTGTTCTGTGTTTCAAAGATGTATTCTAAGGGAGTTCTTAGCTATGTTTGAAGAAATTTGGCCCATACCTTTTGAATTATTTTTTATAATAAAAATCAAGCCATTATCTTTCTTTACAGGAACTAGTTATTGACAACCGTCAAGAGGGAAAGGTGGATGAAGTGGAAGTTGGGCGTAGAGTAGTGGATATTTCTTTTTTTTTTAAAGCTCTTCAGGCCATAGGGGACCACGGTCCAATGGATTGTAAGTTAAGTTACCTCAGTATAATAGGTGAAGTAAAAGTTGGTCTGGACTCAAAACTCATCATAAAATGTAGTATGTGTAATATGAAATTTACTGTGTGTTTGGTTGAAAAGAAAGAAGATAGCATGGAAGTGAATCATCAAATTGTGTCTGGTATCATATCATCTGGTGGGAGCTACTCTCAGTTAAAAACATTAAGTGCCGCAGTAGCCCTACCAATCATGTCACCTTCATTGTACAATGAAATTAATAATACGGTTTGCGATTGGTGGGAAAAGACAGCAGCACATTCCATGGCAGAAGCTGTCAAGGAAGAAGCGGAGTACGCAGTGTCTATAGGTAGTGTTGATAAAAATGGTACACCATTAATATCTGTTGCTGTTGACGGTTGTTGGAGCAAGAGATCTTATGGTAAGAATTTTTCCGCCTTTTTTTTTTTTTTTTTTTTTTTATATTTAGGTCGACAAATTGACGCCACTCGCCTGATGGTAAGCTGACGCGACGTCTGGCAATTGAGGGCGACTCTCACAGTACACAGGAATACTATAGAGAGTGGCCCTCAACTTGACGACCCTGTAATGTGCCTCTTCACGCTTCGCTTAAAGAGCCCAGGGTTATATGTAGGAGGAAACACGTGCGCAGGCAGGGCGTTCGAAGCCACCATCGTTCGGCAGAGAAACGATCGTTTAAAACGCTCGGTTCTCGCGAAGACGGTTTCCACGGTATGAGGGTGACATCTCTGCCCGGCACGCGTTGTTCGGGATCGGAAGGGAGAGGGTGGGATCAGGTTGAAGAGCTCTTCAGAACACTCACCGTGGTAAATACGGTAGAACGCGGCCAAGGAAGCAATTGTTCGGCGCTGGGCTAGCGGCTCAAGGCTTCCCGTTACCTCCGGACAGTCTATAATGCGAACAGCGCGTCGCTGCATAGCGTCGAGTGCGTCCAGCAAATACTTCGCGGAGCCGTCCCAGAGGTGAGAGCAGTATTCAACGCAGGGTCTAATCTGCGTTTTGTACAGCAGACACCTCTGGTGCGGTGTAAAGAATCGCTTTATCTTGTTCAGTATTCCTAGTTTCCGCGAAGCTAGCCCAATACATCTCTCAATGTATTTTGTGTTATTGAGCTCTCGACGAACGTCTATGCCAAGGATGTCTAGATTGTCCTTCATTGGTAATATTGCATTCTGAAGAGTGGGTAGGGGAAGGAAAGGGGATTTTTTCGCTGTAAATGCACACGCCTGTGTTTTGTGGGCATTGAACTCGACCAAGTTCTCGGCACCCCATTGGGAGATACTGTCGAGGCTTCGGTCGAGATCACCCACGAGATGTCGTCTCTCCTCCTCTATCACAGATCGCCCCGCCGTCGGACGAACCGAGTAACTCCCGTGCAATGTACTGTCATCTGCATAGCAATGAATGTTCCCGAGGGAAAGCATATCATTGATATGCAGAAGAAAGAGAGTTGGTGACAGTACGGACCCCTGCGGTACCCCGGCATTCACTTGCAAAAAGCGAGAAGCCTGGCCATCGCAGAGGACCCGCACTCGGCGCTCGTTTAAAAAACTGGCAATCCAGCTGCACAGTTGAGGAGGTAGACCATATGCCGGAAGCTTGGAAAGGAGCGAAGCATGCCAGACCCTATCGAAAGCTTTGGCGATGTCCAGGCTAATAGCCAAGGACTCGCCAAACTTTTCCATAGCCCCACCCCATACATGCGTGACGAATGCCAGGAGGTCACCCGTTGATCGTTTTCATCATTGATTAGCGAGTGATCCTCCAGGTATCGCATGAGCTGCTTATTAATAAGAAGCTCGAGCACCTTGCAAATGACTGAGGTGACAGCTATGGGTCGATAGTTGCCTGGATCGGATCGATCCCCTTTCTTGGGGATCGGTTGTACGTTCGCCTCCTTCCAGGCCTCCGGCACGAGGCCTGTAGAGTATGACAGGCGGTACAGACGCGTTAATACTGGAGACAACTCAGCAGCACATTTTCGTAGCACCACCGCCGGAATGCCGTCAGGGCCACTGGCTTTCCGCGTGTCGAGTGACCGCAGCACTGCCCGTACATCACATTGCCTGATAACAATATCAGGCATAGTGTGGCCACAGTTGGCGATGGCGGGGGGCTGCAGGCCACGGTCATCGACCCGGGAATTAGCCGCAAAGAGGTCTGCGAGCATGTCCGCCTTCTCTTGGGCTTTGTGAGCCAGTGATCCATCAGGAAAACGCAGTGGTGGCAGCGAGGGTTGACAAAAATTTGACTGTACGGCTTTGGCCAGTTGCCAGTATCCACGGCTGCCCGTGGGATGGGATGTGAGCTCCTGACCAAGCCGCGCGACGCGCTGGGCATCCGCTCTCTTGAAGGCCCTCTTGCTGAACCTAGTGGCCCGATTGTACGCTGCTTTGAGGCGGTTCACGTTCGGGTCACGTGCTTGTGTTTTTTCTGGACAGCCTCGGCACATTCACGCCCGAACCAGGGGCGAGCTTTGCGGATGCTGGCGACATCAGTGAAAGGGATATAATATTCTATCCCTAGACTGATCTCGCCAGCAATGGCAGCAGCGCTATCCGAAGGCGCCTTCCCTACAAAGCAGCGCTGGCTCCACGGGATGGACGCAAAGTAATCGCGGAGACCGTCCCAGTCTGCCGACGAGTAGTGCCATAGTCGTCGAGTCATTTGTTCAGCACGAGCAGGCGTTGGCACTTGGAAGCTGGCGTGCACCACACAGTGGTCGGATGTGCCCAGTGGGGCGCGTACCGACACACTGTACTCGGCTGGGCGACTCGTCAGCAGTAGATCCAGCAAGGCGGGCGTGTGGTCTGACCTGTCAGGTATCCGGGTGATCCCCCGTACCATCTGGGTCAGCCCGTGGGAGAGAGCGAATGCATGGGCGGTTCGTCCCGCATGATCGGTCCTAAGGGACCCCAGCCACTCAACGTGATGACCGTTAAAGTCCCCCAGGAAAACCAGGTCAGCGTTCGGGAACCGCACCTGCGCATCGTCAGCCATCTCGCTGAGGTATTCGAAAAGCCTTGTTGTCCCAGTGTCCCCTGTGTGGGAGCGGTAGACGCACACGTAGATCTGGCTCATGGAGCCATGATCCACGTGCAGCCAAAGGACGGAGTAGGAGGGGTTCTCCAGACAGCGCAACCGGCGGCAGCAAACATCCGCCCTAACGAACACGCACACCCCGGCTTTATCGCGGAATTGTTCTTCAATGATATAGCCCGGGTAACAGAGGTACGACGTGTCGTCAGGGCGGCGTATCTGTGTCTCCGTTAGGAACATCACAGAAGGCCGTGCCGACTCCAGGTGATGGTGGACGGTATCGAGATTTGCATGGAGTCCGCGGATATTCGCGAACTCCACCTCAAACGAAGTCAACTTTGTGGGGTTTCTAGGGGCCGCTGTGTACCGTCTATTCTCTTGTTGCACTGTCATTTTGAAATATGGGGAAGCGTGAAGACAGGGCGATATTTGGTGCGGCAGTAAGTGACAAAGTGCAGAGGCTAGCTTCGTCTAGAACCGTGTGGTTAGGTCGGAGCCGACCCGCCGGACGGAAGGGCTCCCAAACCCCCCTGATGCAAGGCCGCCGCTACCCCACACCGGTTACCACCCGGAGCGGCGACCCCACAACAGGATTATGCGCAACATGTGGGGCAGCCTACTGGGGTGGTTGGTCCCAGGCGGGCCCCATGACTGTTGCGGGCGGCCGCGGCAACGCCGTTGCTGGTCTCCCTGGCCGGCGAATCGACCCACACCACCCACACTAGACTCAGCTTCGCCCCCACTGGACCCCTGCCTGCCGCACCATACACCGCCCCGGGCCCGGCAGTGCAGCTGCTGAACCCCTAACGCAACCCAGCCTGGGCTGGGTTACTTGGGGGGCTTTAGCACAGCTGCACGGTGGTACCCCCCCGGACCAACACTGTTGTACCACCTGGTATCCACGTAGGGGCCAAAGCCACCACATGGGTACCGTAATATACGAACCTCGTCCGTTAATCAGCAGGTGCGCCACTAGCAGGTGAGGTCGCTGGGGCCCGATAGATGTAAGAAGGACCCCTTTGCACCCAAAATCAATCCCGTCAATCAATCAATCAAATCCGGCGCAGCTGCGATAATTGGCATTAAAACTAATAAAGTATTGTTTTTTGGAGTTAAAAATAAATACTGCGTAGTCTGTGCACGAGCCGCAAAGAACAACAGTCAGCCCCCGGAACACCATTGTTTCAAGAATTATTCAGGATCATCTACCGGGATGGAATCGACCATAATAGTTGAGGGGTTTAAACGTTCCTTTGTTGATCACGGTGTAATTTATAATAAATTTGTAGCAGACGGCGATTCCAGTACTTATAAAAAAATATTAGATTCGCGTCCGTACGATAATTTAATAGTAGAGAAAATTGAATGCATAAATCATCTTTTACGAAACTACTGCAATAGCTTGGAGAAATTGTCGAAAGACACTAAGTATCCTTGCGAGTTGCGGAAATTCCTAAAAGAAAGGTATTTGCGTTTAAGAACGGGTGTAAAATGCGCGATTAAATATTGGGGGGATCAAAATCAGTCACTCGAAGAAAAAATAAAAAATCTTAGTGAAGATATTCTAAATGGTCCACAACACGTATTTGGTAATCACCAACATTGCAAGGAGTATTTTTGTAGACCTGACACTCGTCGAATAGAACCTGTTGGGTTACTTCCAGCAATTGTTGGATGCGGATTAATGGACGCGGTAGAAATTTTAAGTAAAAGACTGTCATATCATTCTAGAAGTTTAATTCATAATTGCACAAGTAATATAGTTGAAAGTTTTAACGGAGTAATTGCCAAATTAGTTGGGGGTAAGCGTGTAAATTATTCTTCCCGTGGTTCTTATGCGGGCCGATGCGCAGCTGCTGTTGTGTCTTTTAATACGGGATCGATTCATAGTAAAACTCATGAAGTCATATTTAAATCTAGTCCTAATCCTTTGATCGCGAAAGTGGAAAATAGTAATCGTAGAAACCGTTTAATTGCTAAACCTAAATTAAGATTGAAAAAAAGCCACAGCGCTGTATCGAAAGACGCTCACTATGGACCAAACTGCGAAAAACCTGATCTGAGTCCAGAATTATATGAGAAAGCCAAGTCATCTTTTTTAGTTGATTTAAAGTTGTCTTGTGCTGAAAGAGAGGAGCTTGAAAGGTCGACCCATTTGCAAAGAAGTAGTGCTGAGTGGATGAGTACAAGGAGAAAATTACTAACCTCATCATCGTTCGGGGAAGTTTGTAAAAAACGAGAGAGCACAAGTTGTGCTGCTCTTGTTTGTAAAATCGTTTATGGTAGTAATATCTCCAGTTTGCCTGCTGTACGGTACGGTATCGAAAACGAAGAAACTGCAATTAGACAGTTAGAAATTCAAGAGAATATTAGTATACAAGGTTGCGGTTTGTTCGTCGACGATCAATATGAATTTCTTGGTACTACACCAGATGGCATTTATGCAAACGGTTTAATTGAAATTAAGTGCCCACATTCTTTAGCTGGCATGACTCTTGATGAAGCAATGGCCAAACATACCTTTTGGGTTAAGGACAAGGCTTCCAAGGGTTATGTCATAAATAAAAATCATTACTGGTATTTCCAAATTCAGGGACAGCTACATATAACTAAAAGAAACGTTTGCATGCTTGGCATCTGGTTTGGTGCTACTGTACCTATGAAAGTTTATATTATAGAAAAGGACGACAAATTTTGGAAGGAGAAAATGGAGATGAAATTAGTTAGATTTTATTACGATTGCCTCCTTCCAGAATTAGTTGATCCTCGGCAGTCACGAAGCATGCCTATTCGTGACCCGCCCAATGTCATAGAGGCTATGAAAGAGAGGAAAGAAAGAGCTTTACGTGTTTTGAAAGAGAAGAACGTCTAATGATTTTGAAAGAGACTGAGGTAACTTAACTACCCAGCCGGTCAATTCACGTAAACACGCCAGTTCAAAAGTCGTTTTAACTTAGAAACTTAGAAATCGCCTTTTGGTTTTCTGTTTTTAACGCACTTACTTATCTAGTCTTGGATTGTCATAAATCTTCCAATAGCTCAATTTCTATACAATTCCTATACGATTTTGAAGAGTTACCTGGTGTAAACCCAAGGTCCGATCCTAATGAAATTAAAATGTGACCACACGGGATCACCAGCTTTCAAATAAAAAAAAAATCATCAAAATCGGTTCAAAAAATACAGCGAATTGAGAATCTTCTTCTTTTTTTAAGTCGGTTAAAAAGTGTGCGAAGTGACATTTTTAAGTCACTACTCTACGGTTTTTATTACGTGAATCGGGCAGCTGGTAACATTTTCATTCTGATAGGTTTTGCAATAGCAATTGATTTTATCATCAAATTAGTAGAAATCAGAATTTGATCAGTAATCATTAAAATGAAAAAAACATTAGAAACTCTTAAACTCATATTTTGTTATTGTTTACTTTCGTTTAATTAAGTATATGAATAATTTATAAATTTCATGTTTGTTTATAACTAATTTTTGTACAACCCTAGCACGCTTTTTAGGTGGCGACTCATATTTTGTTTACTTTTAATTATATGAACCATTTTTATACTTGTGTTTCATTTATTGACAATTTTTTGTACAACCCTAGAAGATTTTTTAGATTGCGAGGTGATCGTAAGCAAAAAGTATTTGAGTTTACGCAATAGGCACATTTCCTTGCGTAGATATAAACACTAGCGAGGAAAGGCGTGATGTTATTTCGACCGTACTTCCTACTGAATTTGCAATTATTTTATTGAATGAAAATTTTACGAAATAAGAATAAACTTTGGTAGTAAAATTACAAATAAATACATAGGTACTCGTAGTTGGAATTTTAGGTAAGTAGAATACAAAAAGGTCAGTCCGGACCTGCTCTTGATTGTTTATTATAAATAGAAAATCATAAAAATTGTGTCTCAAACTACTCTTATTTATTTATCTAGTAATTAGGATCATTTTATAACGAAAACTACTCTTGGAATATTTTACAAATAGGCAGTCGTTTATTTCCAATAATTCAACATTTTTGTTATGCTGTAAATATTCAACTTCAATAACAATAACTCAATGTGGAACGTTTGTCACAAAACATTTTCAAAATCACGCTCTCTGGGTCATTCACCCGCCCGTCGGATGATTCGGGCAACAATAGCGCTGCTGTCGCTCAAAATCGACTTTATCCGTGCGCGGTCTGGGCCCTTAACCAATGCTCTGTTATACAAAAAATATGAACATTGTGGTCCCTAATGTAAAGGTCAATTTCTAAAAGTTTATCAGATAAGCCTTGAATATTTTGGTGTGCTATGCTTAAACTACTAGACATAATATTATGCTCAACAGAATTACGTTCACCCCCATACATACTACTACTAGGGGTCGGCTCAATTTCCTCAAAGGCCACAGGTCCCTTACCTTCGGGCATATATTTAAAATAAAGATTACTAGATTTATTATCTGTTGTCTTACAAACTAGTTTTTTTTGGATTGTCTCCAAACTGTCTATGTCTCTCCAAACTGTCTATGTCTCTCCAAACTGTCTATGTCTCTCCAAACTGTCTATGTCTCTCCAAACTGTCTATGTCAAAATGTTTGTAGCCAACTTTATATGTTGGGTATAAAATTCAGAGAGTTAAGTTAACTTTTTCGGTCTTGCGTTTTTTCACCAGCGTGTAGATTTCACCCGCAATGCGTGTCGATGTCAATGTCGCGACTAACCCCGTTACCATAGAAACCGACGTGCGTTCGGCCCACGCGTCATGTAGCATTTAATTATTGTATGAAATTTGACATTGACATCGACACGCATTGCGGGCGAGATCCACACACTCGTGAAAAAAATCATGATTGAAATGCCATCGGCTTGTGAGGTCTTGAATTCCAACCTTATCAACAAGCCGACAGGTCGATATCCGCAGGCGGCCTACAGACTTCCTGCTAGGGTGTGGGTGCCTTTAGGATTTTTAAAGAAGTAGAATAGAATAGAAATAGAATAGAAATATACTTTATTGTCTACTAATATACAAATTAATATTAAATACAAACTAACTAACTAAGGAAGTTTGAAAGTTGAACCAGTGAATGAAAAATTGAGAAGCGAGCGGCTGTCTGTCAATGTCGTTAGAAAGGTGCAAAGTATGACTGTAGAGGGTTTAAGAATTAGAGGTAGGCCAAAGAAAAGATCGATGGAATGTGTGAAAGAGGATATGACAAGGAGAGGAGTGACTGAAGAGATGACGTCTGACAGGGATGTGTGGAGGAGAAAGACTTGTTGCGCCGACCCCAAATAATTGGGATAAGGGCAGGTAGATGATGATGAAATACAAACTAAATCTTAATTCAGTAGTACAAATGGCGGCCTTACAGGCAACCTTTGGATGGACATAACTGATCGAAGTGTAATGAAAAGTGGATAGCTATTGGCGAAAGAAAAGAATATACAACAGTTTAAGAAAAATATACACAAGTTCAAGAAAAATATAAAAATAAGTAGGTAGGGAAATAATATAGAAATTATGAGTACATTAAAGACTTTTTCTCATAACACATTCAAAATAACGTCTTTATCTTCGTAGGGGTAGACAGAAGCGCTTAAAACGCCCACATTTGAAAGTTAACGATTAAGCTCACGGAATAAGGGGGTGAGCACGTCTTCAGCCGTTCCAGAAATTTCAGGTAATTTATTTCAGAGCTCGTGGTCTAGTGGTAACCGACAATGTTAACACATTGCAAAAGTTAAGCAACATCTAGTCAGGTCGGTCTTAGGATGGGTGACCATTTCATAACACACTGAGACCCCTTCGTGCCTCGGAGAGCACGCTAAGCCGTAAGTACCGGTTGACATACAAACACCTATGGCAGTCGATAGGGGTGGTTGGAGCCCTAAATCAAAAAACCCTCGTGGTCTAACTACAGAACTTCGATATCGCCCATGGGTTGTGGAGGTCAGATGCCAGTCGCTTCACGGAAAATATGGAAGTTCAACCGAATCGCAGTTAGACTGGAAAGCCGACCCCAACTCCGTTGGGAAAAGGCTCGGTGGATGTGTTGTTGTGTTATTTCAGAGCCTCATCCGTCACCATGTGCAGGTGAGACTGACTACCCTGAAGATGTCAAACTATTGACTGCTTTGAAACTATTAGGAAACCAGGGAGTATTGGGAGTCAGTATTTCTCATTAGATACAATTAGCGGACGCTCGCGGCTTCGCCCACTTCTAAAATTATATGCCAAAACCTTTTTCAAGAACCAGAGTTGTGTAGTGCAGTGTAGACGAATATCTAAATGATAAAAATGCATGGTCACCCTAATCTTCTGTTGTTAGCCACTCGTACAATACAATATAAATTTTAACACAATGTAAACGAAACAATATTAAAAAAGAAAATGGATAATCTACCTGAGTTACTTGCTGGTATCTTCTCAGGAGAACCAACTTACCGAACCAGCGAAAGAATCATTTTCAAATGGTAATTTATGTACTTAATTTAGTATTTTTATAAAATTGCTTGACATGAAATTGTAAAATGTTGATATTCAAATATATGTGCTCTTTATGTGCCTAAACTGAATAAACGAAATCTTTTGTTCTTCTGAGAGTATCTATTGGTAAAAACTGCATCAAAATCCATTGCGTAGTTGTAAAGCTCTAAGCGCTCATAAGTACGGAACAGTAATTGGGTTTTATTATAATTACAACTAAAGGTTACACAAAACTGTTTGGTATTAAATGATTTAAGTATGATTTATGTAATAGAATTCAGTGCAAGATATCTTTACAAATGGACATCGGGCAAGTGAAAGTTAATAAATATAAAAATATATATGGACATTCTCACAAATTGTCATCTAGCCCAAATTAAGCTAATATAAGCTTGTGTTATGGGATCTAGACGACTGATAAACATACTTATATATTTCTAAATACATACATATTATACATAGAAGACACCCAAACTCTAAAACAAACATTTGTGGATCACACAAATAATTTGATTCGACCCGGAATCGAACCTGGAACCTCAGGAATGGCAGTCGCATACTCATACCACTGCGCCGCGGCACCAAGGCAGTCAAAATAAAAGCTTGTAAAAGCAAATTCTCATTTTATCGGTATTTTACATTTTTATATCTGTATTTTTGAAATTATTCCCCTTTTTCATGACCCCACTCTAATCACCCCAAGTCACCTTACCCCCGAATGTCATAAAATACTGATTTAATGATAAAAAAGGTCGAAAGGTGGTAGAAACTTTTTCATTGTAAAACTTTAAATATTATAGGGTTTATGTTGGAGGAAACACGTGCGCAGGCAGGGCGTTCCAAGCCACGTTCGGCAGAGAAACGAACGTTTAAAATGCTCGGTTCTCGCGAAGACGATTTCCACGAAGAGGGAGAGGGTGGGATCAGGTTGAAGAACTCTTCAGAACACTCACCGTGATAAATACGGTAGAACGCGGCCAAGTAAGCAATTGTTCGGCGCTGGGCTAGCGGCTCAAGGCTTCCCGTTACCTCCGGACAGTCTAGAATGCGAATAGCGCGTCGCTGCATAGCATCGAGTGCGTCCAGCAAATACTTAGCGTAGCCGTCCCAGAGGTTAGAGCAGTTTTTGACGCAGGGTATAATCTGCGTCTTGTACAGCAGACACCTCTGGTGCGGTGTAAAGAATCGCTTTACCTTGTTCAGTATTCCTAGTTTCCGCGAAGCTAGCCCAATACATTTCCTAATGTAGTTTGTGTTATTGAGCTCTCGACGAACGTCTATGCCAAGGATGTCTAGATTGTCCTTCATTGGTAATATTGCATTCTGAAGAGTGGGTAGAGGAAGGAGAGGGGATTAAAAACAATGGTAAGTAAAAATTTTTTTAAGAAAAAACTTTTTAGCATTAATTAATAGCATTAATTTTTCGCAGAATCAAAAGGACAACAAAACGTCGACAATTGTTTCGCCTCTAAACGAGGCATTATCAAGACTGTCTCAGAGAGAACGGCTGTTCTCTCTGAGACAGTCTTGTCGACGTTTTGTTGTCCTTTTGATTCTGCGAAAAATTAATGCTATTAATTAATGCTAAAAAGTTTTTTCTTAAAAAAATTTTTACTTACCATTGTTTTGTCATGGATTTTCGCCAAGTAACGCCTGTTTCTATCCAATATTTGAGAGGGGATTATTTCGCTGTAAACGCACACGCCTGTGTTTTGTAGGCATTGAACTCGACCAAGTTCTCGGCCTCCCATTGATACTATTACTAGCGGACGCTGGCAACTTCGCCCGCTTGATCACTACATATTATAAAACAAAGTCAAAAAACTCTATCCATTGGTGAAAACCGCATCAAAGTCCGTTGCATAGTTTTAAAAATAAACGTCATCTAGCCCAAACTCAGCTATAAGCTTGTGCTATGGGATCTAGACAACTGATAAACATGCATAATATATTTCTAAACACACACATAATATACACAGAAAACACCCAAACTCCGAAACAAACATTCGTGGATCACACATATTTGATTTCACCCGGGAATCGAACCAGAGACTCCGTAGACTACCGACGACGCTACCGAAGTGTTTTTTAAAAAGGTTCTCTTACCTTGCATTGCGGGAACTGCTCTTCCGGTCGACTGACCCTCCAGCCGAGTAGAGGCGGTATACTCACGAGCCCGCTCATCAGCCAAACAGCCGCTATCATGAGCATCGCTCGCGCTGGTGTACGTTTCTTTAAATAGTCAACAGCCTGAAACAAAATGAATAATATCTTTAACTCGCTATCCATCCAAAGGTTGTCTGTAAGAGATCGCTTTTGGCGATAGGGCCGCCTTTTGTACTATCTTTAAGTTATGTCTCCTAATTGTATGATAAATTCCTTTTATGTGTACAATAAAGAGTATTTGAATTTGAATTTGAATAATAAGAGTTTATTTCAACTCAACAAAAACAACTCAGGCACAAAGCGTTCCTTACCAAAACGGCAACAAAAATCACATTAGTTTTATCGGAGCCCCTTTTATATTATACGTAGGTCACACTATAAGTTTTGCGTAACTTAAAAAAACAACATGTTAAAACCAAAATATTATGTTTATTGCTTTTCAAAATACTCTCCTTTACATTTTAAACATTATTTCAAGCGATCGAACCATTTCTTTAAACAGGAAGACCACAGATCTGTAGGCATGTTTTCTACGTGCTGATTGAACACTATCACTGCCTCTTCGGAGTTGGTAAAAGTGAAACCTCTCATCAAATCTTTGATTTTGGGGAAAATACAGAAATCACAGGGTGCTAGGTCAGGGTTATGCGCAGGATGGGTGACGAGTTGTACTATTTCGGAAGCTAAAAATGACTTTGTTTTGTTGGCCGTGTGTGAAGAAGCGTTGTCATGATGTAGGAGAACGCGGCTTTTGGGTCGTCTTTCGCGAACTTTTTCTAACACCCTGGGTAAACAAATGGTAGAATACCACTCGGCATTAACACTCTTTTGATCTTCAACTGGAATTGTACAGATGGGACCCGTAGCTGAGAAAAAAAACGCGATCATTTTTTTACCAACGTTTCTCGCCTGCCTCACTTTTGTTGGCTTGTTCTCATTTTCAAACACCCATTCACAAGATTGCTGTTTTGTATCGGGTTCAAAACAATAAATCCACGTTTCGTCTCTTGTGACAATGTCATAAATAGCATTAGAATGTCCGTGGTCGTACTTCAGTAGCATCTGTAAGCACCATTCCACACAAACCCGCTTTTGCTCCGCTGTCAGTTCATGAGGGATCCAACGACAACAAAGTTTCCGAACTTTTAATTCTTCGAGTAAAATTTTCTGGATTTGAATCATACCGATCCCCAATAGTCCTCCCACACAGGGGATTCTGAGAAAACAAAGCTTTTCCAGTACCTCAGCGAGACGGCTGATGAAGCGCAGGTGCGGTACCGAACGCTGACCTAGTATTTCTGGGGGACTTCAATGGCCATCACATTGAATGGCTGGGATCCCTCAAGACTGATCATGCGGGTAGGGCCGCCCATGCGTTCGCTCTCTCCCACGGTCTGACCCAGATGGTATGCGGGATCACCCGGATACCAGACAGGTCAGATCACGCGCCCGCTCTGCTGGATTTACAGTGTTTCGGTAGGAGCTCCATTGGGTAGTTCCGACCACTGTGTTGTTCACGCTAGCATGAAGGTATCACCTCCTGCATGTGCTGTACAAATGTCACGACGACTATGGCACTACTCGTCAGCGGATTGGGACGGTCTACGCGATTACTATGCGTCCGTACCCTGGAGCCAGCGCTGCTTTGTGGGAAAGGCTCCCTCGGATAGCGCTTCTGCGATTGCTGGCGAGATCAGTATAGGGATGGAATATTACATCCCTTTCACTGATGTCGCCAGTATCCGCAGAGCCCGTCCCTGGTTCTGGCGAGATTGTGCCAAAGCTGTTCGACAAAAACAGTCGGCATATCGCGCCTGGATCAGGGCCCGGGCTGTGCGCGACCCAAACGTGGGCCACCTCAAAGCAGCGTACAACCGGGCCACAAAATCCAGCAAGAGGGCCTTCAAGAGAGCGGATGCCCAGCGCATCGCCCGGCTTGGTCAGGAGCTCACTTCCCATCCCACGGGCAGCCGTGGATACTGGCAACTGGCCAAAGCCGTGCAATCTAACTTCTGTCAGCCTTCGCTGCCACCGCTGCGTTACCCAGATGGAACACTGGGCTCACAAAGCCCAAGAGAAAGCGGATATGCTCGTAGACCTCTTTGTGGCTAATTCCCGGGTCGACGACCGTGGCCTGCAGCCCCCCGCCATCGCCAACTGTGGCTACACTATGCCTGACATTGTACTCAGGCAATGCGATGTATGGGCAGTGCTGCGATCACTCGACACGCGGAAAGCCAGTGGCCCTGACGGCATTCCGGCGGTGGTACTACGGAAATGCGCAGCTGAGTTGTCTCCTGTACTAACTCGTCTGTACCGCCTGTCTTACTCCACAGGAAACGTGCCGAAGGTCTGGAAAGAGGCGAACGTACAAACCGATCCCCAAGAAAGGGGATCGGTCTGATCTGGGCAACTATCGATCCATAGCTGTCACCTCAGTCATTTGCAAGGTGTTTGAGCTCCTCATCAACAAGCAGCTCATACAATACCTCGAAGATCACTCGCTACTAAATGATCGGCAATACGGCTTCAGGCCAAAACGATCAACGGGTGATCTTCTGGCATTCGTAACGCATGTCTGGGGTGAGGCTATGGAAAGGCACGGCGAGTCCTTGGCGATTAGCCTGGACATCGCCAAAGCCTTCGATAGAGTCTGGCATGCTTCGCTCCTTTCCAAGCTTCCGGCATATGGTCTACTTCCTCAACTGTGCAGCTGGATGGCCAGCTTTCTGAACGAACGCCGAATGCGGGTCCTCTGCGATGGCCAGGCTTCTCGCTTTTTGCAAGTGAATGCCGGGGTACCGCAGGGGTCCGTGCTGACACCAATTGGCGTCAATTTGGCGAACCCAATATAAGAAAATATAAGAAAATGAAGAGCTCTTCAGAACACTCGCCGTGGTAAATACGGTAGAATGCGTCCAAGGAAGCTATTGTTCGGCGCTGAGCTAGCGGCTCAAGGCTTCCCGTTACCTCCGGACAACCTATAATGCGGATAGCCCGTCGCTGCATAGCGTCGAGAGCGTCCAGCAGATACTTCGCGGAGCCGTCCCAAAGGTGAGAGTAGTATTCGACGCAGGGTCTAATCTGCATC
>OY748308.1:14948520-15131145 GCA_963556515.1 Nudaria mundana
ACTCGCCGTGCCTTTCCATAGCCTCACCCCAGACATGCGTTACGAATGCCAGAAGATCACCCGTTGATCGTTTTGGCCTGAAGCCGTATTGCCGATCATTTAGTAGCGAGTGATCTTCGAGGTATCGCATGAGCTGCTTGTTGATGAGGAGCTCAAACACCTTGCAGATGACTGAGGTGACAGCTATGGGTCGACAGTTGCCCGGATCAGACCGATCCCCTTTCTTGGGGATCGGTTGTACGTTCGCCTCTTTCCAGACCTCCGGCACGATTTCTGTGGAGTAAAACAGGCGGTAAAGACGAGTTAGTACAGGAGACAACTCAGCTGCGCATTTCCGTAGTACCACCGCCGGAATGCCGTCAGGGCCACTGGCTTTCCGCGTGTCGAGTGATCGCAGCACTGCCCGTACATCGCATTCCCTGAGTACAATGTCAGGCATAGTGTAGCCACAGTTGGCGATGGCGGGGGGCTGCAGGCCACGGTCGTTGACCCGGGAATTAGCCGCAAAGAGGTCTGCGAGCATATCCGCTTTCTCTTGGGCTTTGTGAGCCAGTGTTCCATCTGGGTAACGCAGCGGTGGCAGCGAGGGCGGACAGAAGTTAGATTGCACGGCTTTGGCCAGTTGCCAGTATCCACGGCTGCCCGTGAGATGGGAAGTGAGCTTCTGACCAAGCCGCGCGATGCGCTGGGCATCCGCTCTCTTAAAGGCCCTCTTGCTGGATTTTGTGGCCCGTTGTACGCTGCTTTGAGGTGGCCCACGTTTGGGTCGCGCACAGCTCAGGCCCTGATCCAATCGCGATATGCCGACTGTTTTTGTCGAACATCTTTGGCACAATCTCTCCCGAACCAGGGACGGGCTCTGCGGATACTGGCGACATCAGTGAAAGGGATGTAATAGTCCATCCCTAAACTGATCTCGCTAGCACAAAGCAGCGCTGGCTCCAGGGGACGGACGCATAGTAATCGCGTAGACCGTCCCAATCCGCTGACGAGTAGTGCCATAGTCGTCGAGACTATTGTACAACACGTGCAGGAAGTGATACCTTCATGCCAGCGTGAACAATACAGTGGTCGGAACTACCCAATGGGGCTCCTACGTCTTACGGTACTGGAAGAGCTTTGTTGTCTCAGACTCCCCTGTGTGGGAACGGTAGACGCACACATAGATCTGGCTCATAGAGCCATGGTCTACGTGCAGCCAAAGGACGGAATTGGAGGGGTTCTCTAGGCCGCTGTGTAACGTTTACTTTTGGTTTTGTTGCACTGCCATTGTAGATTTTGAAGACGAAGAAGCGTGAAGACAGGGCGACATCTGGTGCAGCAGTAAGTGTCAAAGCGCAGGGGCTAGCTTTGTCTAGAACCGTGTGGTTAAGTTCGTCAAGTTGAGAGCCACTCTCTATAGTATTGTATGCTGTGAGAGTGGCCCACAATCGCTAGACGTCGTCACGACTTACCACCAGGCGGGCGGCGTCAATTTGGCGAACCCAATATAAAAAAAAATAAAAAATAATAAAAAAAGAATTGTCTCATAGGTAATCCGCGGGTTTTCTTCAATTAACCGCTTAACAGTAGCCACATTATTTTCGTTGACGGCAGTTGAAGGCTGCCCTTCACGAAATTCGTCATGAAAAGAAACTCGACCTCTCTCAAATTCAGCAAACCATCGCCTCACGGCGCTCAAACAAGGTGCTTCTCTCCCAAAAGCATTTTGAGGACGAGCGGCACAGTCTTGCGGAGAGAGAGAACGTTTAAAATCATAAAAAATTATCGCTCTAAAATCTTTTCGACTTAATTAATTCCATTTTCGTTGCATACGTAGAACTTTGATGTGTGATAAAAAAACAATTGACAAATGATTTCCCGCCAATTGTTTGTTTTAAATTACTAAGAAGGTTGCAACGTTTAAAAAAATATAACATTCGAAATTCAAATAGTTCCGATTAGCTAGAAGTGCAAAACTTTTAGTGTGCCCCATGTATTCTGTTTTTTAGTATTTGTTGTTATAGCGGCATCGTCTGTGAAAATTTCAACTCTCTCTCTCTCTACCTCTCTAACTAAGTATCACGGTTCATGTGATACTGGTGACAGATGGACGGACGGACTCTAAAAATGAAATGCTGTTGGTTTGTCACGCTAAAACTCGAAAACAGGTGATTCGGCTAATTTTGGTCATGAAATTATAATGCGTCTTTTTCAACTATGGACACACTAGGATTGGCTAAAAATAGTATGCAGTAAATAGTGCAAATACCTACTGTTGGCTCGCCCCCTATTACATGGGACCTAACATAGCTGGCGAGATGAGGGTGTGTTTGCACACCTCAGCCTACCCCTTCGGGGAAAAAGGCGTGATGCTATGTTATGTTATGTTTTACAAAGAAAAGAAGTTCAAAAGTTTATTGAAAAAGGCCCTTTTTTGTGAAAGGAACATTTTTTCATTAAATATTTAGAGAAGGAGATAAAAAGGTGTTCCGTTTTGACAAAGTAAATATTAAACCTTTGTAATTGTATGCAGAGTGAGCAGAGTAAAATACATTGTTAGATTCTACATTGTAGTATTTCGAAAATATAAAACTAGAATCTATATTTAATTTATGCTTTCGATTGTCGGCACTTGGTGGAACTTAAGTAATACAGTTATGAAAAAAAAACTCACTTGAACACCATTCCACAAATATTTTTATTTTTTATAAACCCTTACCGGTTTCGCCTTATGGCATCATTAGAGGTTGTATTGGTTGAAGTGAGTTTTTTTCAAGAATCTATATTGAACTGCAGAGTTTCTTAAACACTTAGATACTCGTAGATATTATAAATTGCAAAAACGAAAGTCATCTGCAGGACTCGAACCTGTGGCTTTTCCCTAACAAGGGGAATGTTCAGCCACGAAGCTACGATGACCGGTATCGATATCACTCAATTTATGCTTCATATATAAATTTATGACACCTTATGACATGACATGCCTGGTCACATAGTGCCCTTGCCCTCCTGTTCCCCTATTTTTTAGTGCTAACCAGTGTTCGTCCCGTGTTTGAGGGGGGAGGAGTTAGTAATTGCCTGGTTCTTTTCTCTTTGGCTCCACCCATTGCTTTTTGAATCTGGCTTTAAATATAGGTAATTTAAACTCTTATGTGCTGACGTTAATAAGTGTTATTTTATAACCTATATTAATAAATATTTTTGAGTTTGACACCACTCGCTTTTTTTTCACCTTGGGGCTATCCCCGAGACAGCTTATAAAAAAAAAAGTTTCGGTCGGAGTTTAAAAAAGAGTCACATAAATGCGTCTGTATAAGGATGAAATCACGCCTAAACCTATTCATAAAAAAATAAACATTCAAATAAATCACAAGATGTTCTCAATTTAAATCTTCTTTTTTAATTTCGTTTAAAAACTCACGTTCATACTTTCTACAATATTCCATGTTTCAACCCTCTTCATTCACATTCAGTTGTCGTGAACTATTCACAGTTAACCCGTCACTGCAAATTGTCGGAAGTGTAATGTGTTTGGCCTGTGCTAGAGCTAGAATAAGTCAAGCGATGCTGTGACAAAAGAGGGAATAAAATCTTACGAAGATTTAGTGGGCGTAGTTGTGCTGGATGTGACTACAAACATGTCTCGGTGAAACACAAAATATATATGTCCTGTACCTGTCTGTCCTATTAGCATAATATTATGTAAGATACTATTTTACGATATTGTTGTATTTTTTTTTTATTTCAAGCAATCAATCCGTTTATTTGTGATCATAGATAATTAAATTATCATAGATAATAAAGTGTATTTATGTAAATGTATGGTTTTTTTGGCGGGGCTAGAAAAGTGGTTAGCACGATGCTCATTAGAAGTCAAAAAGACTTTATTTAGATCCTTTTGTAGTACATTTTACACCTGCAGTCTTTGGGCGGACTACACGCAAAAATCATAATAATATAGTGCCCTTCGCGTCCAGTTCAATAACGCGTTCAGGATGATGCTGTGGCTCCCTCGCTATTGCAGTGCGTCGACAATGTTCGCTGAAGCGAGAGTGGATTGTTTTTATGCTACAATGCGCAAGAGAGTTCACTTGTAAGACGAGTGCGGGGGAGCCCCAACAGCATGCTGGAGGCGCTCGCTGATAGGCTGGACTGCCCTTATATAATCACTGCTGTGGGTTGCACGTTACACACATGGTTGGGTAATAATGATATAGTAATTATTGTACTTATTTTATTTTTTAACTATGTTTACTAACCTATTTTTTACGAATTTAATAGGCGTGTGTCCCAAATTTCAAAAATTGATTAAATCAGTAGTTTTGAATCTATATAGTCACAAAAATGTATTATTTTGATTTAAAACAATCATTTACATAGTTTATTTTGCGATCTAAAAAATGTATTTAAATTGGTAACGAAAACGCTCCAATCTGTCATGGCGCCTTAGGTGATGTCACACGTTGCGAAACAAATCAAAATGTGTTTGACGAAGCTATCCTGAACAAAAAACGAACGAAGTTCGCTGCAGCGATTAAGCCATAAATTAGTCGTCTAATCGTAATATAAATATTCAAGCGCAAGATCGCTTATTAGTTGTAGTTTTTTCACGACCAAAAGGTCAAAAGCGCCGTGAATATCATGGCGCTTACGCGTTTCCTTCAACGTATTCCAAGAACATGTCACTTGTAAGGATTATACACTATAGACTGGACAAGCATAGCTTTTTACCTACGACGAAACGGAGATGGTATATGGGTTTGGGGTGAGAGGATGTTTGTGCAAATACATGTTGCCATTTTTCTCCAAAACTACGGTCGGATTTTGATGCAGTTTTTAGTTATGGGTTCAGGTTTGATTGGTGCATGTTCTTAGATATATGTTACGATGACAACTCACCAGGGGGCGCTGCAGCGAATATTATTTGTGAAAAGCAATGTTGCCAATTTTTTCAAAAACTAGTAGTCCGATTTTGATGCAGTTTTCAGTTATGGGTTTGAGTTGATTGGTACAGGTTTCTAGATAGATGTTACGGTGACAACTCATCAGGGGGCGCTACAGCTAACATTATTTGTGATGAAAATCAATTATGATGCGGCTTTTTTTAGGAATTTATTTGTAGTTGATTAGTGAGGGTTCTTAAATAGGTGCAACGACAGCAACTTACTAGAAGGCGCTACATATCTATGCTCTTTAAGAAATTTAATATAAAAATCAAAATTAAAAATTTTGAAAAAACACACGACGATTAAAAAGCAATTGAAAAAAGGATAAAATAATTTAAACCTCCAAAAAGTTAAAAATAAATTGTGTTGGTTAGCCCTTAAACGTTGATATAGGTGCCTAGCAATATTTTGATTCAAGCGTTGTCTCGAAATGCACATCGAAATAATGCGCCAAAACTGCGTTTTGTTCAATCTACTTTTGTTAGATTTATAATAATTTAACTTTAAAATCAACAAAAAATCGTAAATTAATAAAAACGTACGAACAATTAAATTACACAAAATCACAGATACAAATTGAACAAGAAGTCAGCTCTTCATACATACTTACTCTATGGTGTGAGAGCGCAACCTGTGACGTCATATTTTCTGATTGGTGTTTAATGTCACGTGACTGAATGCCTAATTTTTCTAAACTTATTTTCAAAAAATAATAGTAATCTTTATTCTGTCTACTAATTTATATTACTTTTTGTTGTCTATTCATTGGAAATAGTCATAAGAAACATACACCAATCCGATTTATTCTTAGTGGACACAAGCCTATTGTGTAATGATTTATGATAATTGACATTTTGATTTAACCGGTAATATGACTGACATGCGAATATTTTTGCCATTGTAATATGAGTTTATAATACTTAAAATAAAAAATACAAAAAAAACATTAGTAGTAGTATTATAATATAGATTAGGTAATACATGGAATGTCATCTGAAATTGTCTGAACTCATAATCAAATTAAATAAAATATTATTATTATTTTAAAACTATTTTTATAACTTGCGCCCAGATCAAAATCAAATCAAATCAAAATATCTTTATTCATGTAAGTCACAAAGTAACACTTATGAACGTCAAAAAAAGAAAATGCTTCTACATTTACATTTACCGCCAGATTCGCAAGGCAATAGGTAGAGCCTGTGAGGAAAGAACCTGGCAAGAAAAACTCACGGCCACTCTTTTTATTCGCCAGTAAATAGAATGATTCAGTTACAACAATAAAAAGAGGGCTTGGGCAGTACGTGACCATGCATGTGTGGACCAAGTGAACTTAAAAATTATGAATCTCTGTTATTCACAAAAAAAAGTCAAATACTAGTTAAATATACCACATAATCTCAAAGTACCCATACCTTACAATATCATAATAATAATAATTTAACAATAATAAGTGAGTTTCAGCAATAAAACAACATTTCAAACAGAAGTAGCCCCTATGTAGCTCGAGTGATGAGCAAGCAACTCATTGCCATTTCTCTGTATCGTTTAGATAATCTTTAATAGTATAATATGCCTTTTTTAGGAGGTGTGTCTTAACAGCCACTTTGAATTTATTCAAAGGAAGGTTCATAATGTTTAGAGGAATTTTGTTATAAAAACGCACACCAAATCCTGCAAAGGAGTCATGAACCTTCTGTAAACGATAATACGTCCCAACCAATTTATGCTTATTTCTAGTATTTAATGCATGTATGTCACTGTTCACACTGTATAAATGTATATTCTGTTTAACGAACATAATATTTGCATATATAAATATATTGTGATGCAACTGTTAAAATGCTTATTTCTTTAAATATTTCTCTAAAAGAAACTCGTGCATTCAGTTTATAAATCGCACGTATAGCTCGCCTTTGGAGTATAAAAATGATCTCTATATCAGCTGCCTTGCCCCACAGTAAAATTCCATACGACATGACACTGTGAAAATAGCTAAAATAAACCAGTCTGGCAGTTTCTACATCCGTGAGCTGTCTGACTTTACTAATAGCAAAAGCCGCAGAGCTAAGTTTCCCTGCAAGACCCGATATTTGGGCGTTCCACTGTAATTTACTGTCTAGAGTAATACCCAAAAATACGGTTGATTCTACAAGATTAAGGGTATCACCGTTCAAAATAATATTAGTACCGTAGTTCTGAACATTAGGCATACTAAATCTAACACACTTCGTCTTTTTTGCGTTCAGAAGTATATTGTTGGTTGTAAACCAATCCAGAACAGACGTTGACTTTATTGCTACACATATTCTTCTATTATTAAAATGTTCGTATGTAGTGGTTGTTTGCAACTCTAACGCCACAACTAATGGATTTAAAATGTAAATTGTTACGTAGGATACCTTTTAAACCAGTTATATGCACCCGTGGGAATTAAGAACACAAAAACTGTGTCGAAAACTGTGTCGAACATAAAAACCTTCCTCGAGAACCACTTTATCTATTGGTGTAAACCCTATCAAAATCTGTTACGTAGTTTTAAATATCTACGCATATTATATACAGAACGGGCGACTTTGTTTTATAATACTCGTATGTAGTGATAAGATAGACGAGACTCGTGTATGAGTAGTCAAAGTGCACAGAAGCGGTCAAAGTCTTTTATTTACGCGAGACCTGTGTGTCTAGTACCAGTTCCATACGTTAATTTGCTCGAAATACGTTTTAGTATTCCTCATACATTTCACACCAGCGCCCCTAGCGGTAGCGTCAGGGGAACTGTGAGAAATGTATCGAGAAATACGAAATCGTATTTCGACCAAATTAACGTAAGGAACTGGTACTAGATATCCTGGTCACTGTCGAAAAGTAGGTGTAATGATTCTATCTATATTTATTCATTCAGGGATGAAACATGTGAAACATGTGTTTCTATACTTTTGTCGAAGCTTTTGTGTGTGTATTATGTAACCCATGTCAGCCTGAACTAACTGATGCTAACTGCTTCTTCCACGTGAAATAGTTAGAAACCTACTAGATTGTTAGTTTGCATTGAATTTACTCCGAAACCACTGAATCAATTTTGAATATCTTATCACTAATATGTAGCTACATTATCCCCGAGTGACATAGGCTACTTCTATCCCTGCAAAAGTGTGAATCGGAAATGAGAAAACTGAATCACATGAGCGAAGCCGCGGTAAACAGCTATACAATAACTTTTTTCCCGTCATCCAATTTACCAGTAACGAGAAAACTAATCTCAAAAGCTGTAATTTTATTATATATCAAATAAATGTATGTACCAGATTGATTAATATAATTTAATCACAAATCATTACTAACAAGTTTGAGCGGGCTCAATCGAGTCATATCCAGTAATGACTAGGTCTACGTGACGCGTGTACATGACAGCCCGCAGCTCGTACTCGAGTACAATAATAAATCATAGAAACAATTCGACGTAACATAAATGTTCTTGAAATTGGGAACGTATCGTTTAGGGAACTAGTATTGTTACTTGATTTACATGACTTACATGTATTTACATTGTATAGGGTAAGGAACGAGTATATTAGAGGAAGTTTGAAAGTTGCACCAGTGAATGAAAAATTGAGAAGCGAGCGGCTGTCATGGTATGGACATGTTATGGCTGGTTTACATTGGTCAAGTTTTTAGTACAGTAGCCAAGTACAGTGAACAAGGACAGTGGTGTAAACCAATCGGACAGTAGCGAGTCAACTTGGCTTGCAACCTGGCTTGTAAGTATAGAATGAAGAAATAGAATACAATGGCTTCCTATTTTTTGGACAGTGATCCCCCCTGCCTGACACTTGACTCGCCACTGGCGTAGTGTAAACAGTAAAATTTAGTACAGTGTACAAGTGAGCGGCTTCTAGACGTGTTGTTTAATTCATAGCTTGTTCCTTTTTCAAAGAAATGGCGGGAAAATGGTCCGAGGTTACCACAATGCACACAGTACCCTAAATAAATTGTGCATTTAATATAGATTAATATGGCAGTTTACAGCATGTAATTTCAATGAATATTTTGGGAGATATTACAGATTTAAAATGCAGGGATAGATGTTGCGGCGATCATTCGTATTTCGTCAGACGTATTTTTTGACGAGACTCGTCCATTTTGCCGGAGGAAAGACACTTGACTGGCCGTAGTGTAAACAGTCACTGTCCAAACTCGAAATACTCGCCACTGTACCTGCACTCGCCACTGTACTAAAAGCTTGACCAATGTAAACCAGCCTTTATGAGAAGAGAGGAAAGCAATGTTGTTAGAAAGGTGCAAAGTATGACTGTAGAGGGTTTAAGAAGTAGAGGTAGGCCAAAGAAAAGATGGATGGAATGTGTGAAAGAGGATATGACAAGGAGAGGAGTGACTGAAGAGATGACGTCTGACAGGGATGTGTGGAGGAGAAAGACTTGTTGCGCCGACCCCAAATAATTGGGATAAGGGCAGGTAGATGATGATGATGATGACATTGTATACTAGTTGAGGCCTAAGGCTTCGTTTGGAATGGTTTTTTAATTCGCAAATCTCACAGGGATAAAAAGTAGTAATTTAGTAAGTACCTAGAAGATTATGCCACTTTTTAACCAACTTTAAAAAAGTTGGAAATTCTCAATTTTACTGTATTGTGTTTTTATGTTTGGGTGACCCGATTTCGAATTTAATTTTATTGAAAGCTACTCTTTCACGAGGGTCCCATTCCAACTGGCGGTGTATCCCGCATAGCAACTACGTACGCGGTGGTTCGGGGGGGGAGGTCCGATACTACAGCGCTCTCACTCAGCTGCACGAACGCGCTCGAACACGGGCACTCATAGCTTGGTATCTTTGTACCTTAAGGGCCCAGACCGCGCACGGACAAAGTCAAGACAAAAGGAGTCAACGACAAGTAAACCTATAATTTATGATTCCGATTGTCAGCACTTGGTGGAACTTATAGTAAAATTCTGACCGGTTTCGCCTTATGGCATCATCAGAGGTGTTACTTTATTTAATTTTCTAAAATCTTTAACTTTTAGAACACATTTCGCTAATATTAGCGAAAGTTCTAAAAGTAAATAAGGTGGAGAGTTTTTTTTTTTCAAAAATGTGTAAGTAAACCTATTTATACAGTCCACAATCATTCATTTCCTGGAGTAACCATAACGGCCGCTCCACAAACATTCCAGTAATTTTAAGTCGGTTTTTGTTATAGTCCGAGACGCCCAGGACTGTAATTGGCTGTGCCACAGCGACTGGTACGTAATATTTTGTTGCCTATCGCAAGGCAACAGGTGTAAATTTTTTTTCAAAATTACAATATAGCAGCTACTTTTTATGGAGCGGAGCGAAGCGGAGCTCAATCTTAGGCGACAAGTGTAAATCGTTTGTGTGCCAACTTCTCCGAAACGGCTCGACCGATTTTGACCAAATTTGGCATGCTGGTCGACATCATACCCGGGAGTGCATATCTCTGAAATCATGAAAATAGAGCAGACCACGGAGGAATAATCACCAAAAATGTCCTGGACATCACCGAAAAACCTGTTGATTAAATGGTTGCCATGGAAACACGTGCGTTAACAATGAAAACAGATTTTTTTTTCGTTCGATTAATTAATTTAAGTTTTCGATTCTGATTCTAATTCTGATATGTAATAAAAACATTTGCTCCGCTCAACATTTGCAATTAGCAGCATGCATTGCATACCTAGTTAAATTCATTCGGCCATTTTGGACATTACCCATTATGGATGTGCCCGGTGAGGGCAATAGGCGTGCCCCGTATTACGTGGGACTAAAAATACTGGCAAATTGTGGGTGTGTGATGCACCTCTGCCTGCCACTTCGGGAATATGGGCGTGTGTGTGTATCAAAAATACCTAGATTACCGATCAGTGCTTTAAAAACGGTACTAAGTTCCTTTTCCGCTTACTGACTCTCGAGGGATGCGACAACGGCGCTGTACATTGATGCTTTTGTATTAATTATTACGATTTTTTTCTAAGTCAACCATCAATGTACAATCTTACTTATTTTATATATGGTATTTGTAAAAAATACCTATACAAGTATTCGAGTGCCAAGATTCCACGTTGTATTTGTACTGAATCCAATATCTATAGTATTTATGATCTAAGTTTTGACGTGTTTTATTTTAATATCCTTGGAACTTGTGAATAGCAGATACCTAATATTATAATATCAGCTGTCTGCCAGTGTGCATTCCGTTGCAATCAGTCCAGCCATTTTAGAGATTAGTCGAAACAAACAGACATTATAGACATATTAGTTTCATATTATAGTTTGAAATTACAAACTATAATCTAAGGAGTAAGGACTACATATTATTCGTATCTGGTTTAAGTAATGTATATACATTGTAAATAGCGTTTTCAACACACTAGCTCATAAAGTGGGCACTATGGTCACCGCAATTAGGCACAGAATGACACCCATAATCAAACTGTGACTTCATTATATACGACTTTCATTGCTACAACTCACTAGTGAGTTATAGATTTTTTATTTTATTTTATTGGTTGAGTTGCTTTGTTCTTAAAAAAGTTTTTATTCAAAAAAAAGATCGTGTTCAATAGAACAAATAAATGAATGTTCCTATTGCTTGCTCATTTTATGCAACTTCTTATTTAAATAGATAATTTTAACTCGGATGTACGTGTTTAATAAATAAAACTTTCACTCAAATATAACTTTTGTTTTCTCTGTAATAAAAGAAAACTTTAAATTCCCCATATTGTACGTGGCAGAATAGGCGCAAACCGTATGCGCGGAAAATAAAAAAAAAACCTCATCCCTTTAGTCTGTGGCCGATCGCAATGGAAAACTGATGAAAATGGCAAAACAGCAAGAATACGCAGTATTTTTCAGAAAATGTGTTCACTGCGTACTTTAAAGAATTATCTTCTAAGTACAAAATTAGCTCTTTGTGGTGTTTATACTCAATGTTAAAAAGTACAGTCCGAACAAAGAATGGAGTGGACTTAAAAACATACTCTAATTTGTCAGCTTATCTAAAGAGACTATCCGATAGATTTAGAAGCAAGAAATCAAAGGTTTTATCGTCTGACAATATTGAAAAAATTATAAAAGATGCTCCATATAACCAATATCTGGCAACTAAGGTTAGTTAAAATTGTTTTAAATATCTACGCGACTTCAGCCTGTGTTGTGTCAACCTTAATAATTATTGTTTCATTTTTTCAGGTTGCTTTAATATTTGGTGTAACTGGTGCCTGTAGGATACAAGAATTAACAAATATAACCGTAAAAAACATAGAGAACCATGGCCAGATGCTTTTAGTGAAGATACCTATCACGAAAAATAAAATACCGAGGTCATTCACCATACACGGTCCATTCTATGAAATTGTTAAGAAGTATGATAGTTTGCGGGCACCAATAGCAAAAACTGACCGTTTCTTTCTAAATTATCAGAATGGTATAAACAAATTTGGTTCTATGCCTAAAGAAATCGCTAAGTTTTTAGGTTTAGCAGATGCTGAGAGCTACACTGGACATAGTTTCAGAAGAACTTCAGCTACATTGCTGGCTAATTCAGGAGCTGATATAATGACTTTGAAGCGTCACGGTGCATAGCGATCTAGCAATGTAGCAGAATCATACGTAGAAGATTCCATACAAAACCAGATGGAAATTTGTGCAAAAATCACAAAAATACTTGATTCTGAGGCGCTTCCTACTGACGAAACACCAAGTACATCCAATGATTGGATTTCACCTACCTACACGAATAATGAGCCATCTCAAATTACAATAGCACATGAAAGTATTTAAATAAATAATCTATCTGATGAGACCGATATGTCATCAAAAACACAGTTAATTACTCGTACTAGGAGCTGCGGTCGCTGCCGTGGTACTGCGCTGCAACATGCAATTGAGCGAAGCGACTATTGGCATATTTTTGTTCAATGACTTTTTTTTAGGGTCCTAAATCAAAATTCGGTCTCGGACAAAACCTGCTCCTGAGAACGCTTGATTTTTAAGTGAAAAAATTATGAAAATCGGTTGGGTAGTTGTCGAGAAACAATTTCACATCGCATCGGCGGTAATCACCAATGTTCCACACTAGTACCATAATGTACTATTATCTACGTACAGTATAAAATCACGCGTGTTTAAATCAATACTGATATTATACATCTTGAGAGTTTGTTTGATAGTATAGCTGTACAAAACCTGACGAAACTTAGTCAGGTGATAGTTTGAGTCTAGATGTACTAGGTCGCCGCAGTCGCGAAACGTACCGTTACGCTGCAGCATATATTTGAGCGAAGCGAGTTTAAATTCAAAATTCTAGCATCGTAATAACCTGGGTAATTCTGTAAGCTATTGATGAGTGCAAGAAAATCCGAAATCGGCCGAATATTCGCCGAGAAACAATTTAACATAAATCGTTTGAAAAATAATTTGAGTCACCCGTTGAGAGCTCCGCTCGCCTTCGGCTCGCTTCGCTCAATAAATATATAAAGAAAGAAAGACGACGAAAGACAGAAAAGACGTTTATTTCAAACACAGAAGTGGCGTTAACAAGCTGTAAGTACCTACCTACAATAAGACAGGAGTAAAAGTCTACACAACAAAATGTTCAAGTGCGTGCTGCACGCCACATCTGCGTGGAAATTGGTCTCCTCTTAGCTTAATACTGTCGTAGGCGGTGCCACGTTGATCAGCGCTGATTTTCAGAGGAGGCCAGTGACACTGGAAATGGCGTGATATATGTATGTGTGTAAATAAATATATATTTTTGAACATTCTCACCCAAGGTCATCTAGCCCAAACCACCCAAACTAAGATACGATATCACACATAGTCAAATATTTGTGGGTCACACAAATATTTGATTCGACCCGGGGATCGAAGCCGAGACTCTACCGACCACGCCACCGAAGCAGTCAGCACAAAACCATGGACGAAGAGAATTTCTCTATGGACAAAACTAGAGCTAAGCGAACCCACGGGAGTTCGCTAAGTGTTTATGTTTTCGTAGAAAATTACCATACAGTGCACAGCTATCGACATTTTATACCCTTGCGACTTTAAGTCATAAAGTTTCCAACGTGAGTGTTACGATAAAATAGTCTTATCTTACAATGTACTACAGTGTATGTTTACTGATGATATACATTGTAGTACTGAAACGAAAATGTATATTACGAAACTGTGATTCTACACAAAACACTTCCAATATGTGTACAAAGTTTCTGAATATAAATATCTTTCCTTCCCGTCTTTTATGATTTTTTTTTAAAGAAAATGTAGGAACTTGGATGTTTGTCTACAAACTGAAATTCTTACGGTATGTTGCTATAGCATCGTCGTCCTACTACTGGGACGATTTGGAATGCATTTAAATACATCTAACTAGCCTTTTCCCATCCTAGTTGGGGGTCTTTTGTTAAATTTAAAAATTTTGTTGGTCCCACGTAATAGGGGGCAAGCCTATTACCGTTACCGGCCACTACATAATTCATAACCACTCTAAAACAAATCAAATTTCCAACTGTTAGGATCGATGTTACATATCACTGAATAAAACCTCTGCAGTCCAAGCAGTAAATAATTTAAGTACATTCATATTGTAAAATTAAATAAAATACATTTTTCCCAGAAATAGCGAGACAAAGGATTCGAGCTATTGCTCTGAATTGGGGCACATTGTCAAATGCAATTAAATTCATAAAATTAAAGAGCAAACTTAGCAATATAGTAGTAGTCTACTGTATTTTTTTTATGAATAAATTCGAGTGCGTTTGACCGCTATCTTACCTGATGTTAAGTAACGATGCGGTCTAAGATGAAGCACGCAAACTCAAATAAGGCCTATTTACTCTTGCCTTGAAAATCCCAAGATTATACGAGTATGTATCGGGGAACAATGACGCTTGAAGGGAATTCCATTCCTTGGCGGTTCGCCTGATGAAAGAAGAAGCGAATCGAGAGGTACGAAGAGGTGAAATATCGACCACATACGGATGGAATCTCAGAACACGCCTTGATGCCCGATGATGGTAGTGCCGATGGAATTAATTCATGCATATTGCTAAGTTTGCTCTTTAATTTGACGCTAGTGCGTCAAAACTAAATGTAGCCGTACTTAGCGCTTTAAGCTATACACAAGTATAAAAACATTACACTCCATATAGGTCAGTGGAGCAAATTGTACGAGTAGCTAAGTAAAACTGAGTACAGCGTATTTTTCACGAGAGTAACAAACACTTTGTTCCATATTTGGTTATCGTCTTCTATTATTCACTCACATGTAAATGTATATTGTATACAACTACATTTAATCTACATTCAACATATACATGTCATGTATTAATGTAAAGTTTGTACAAAACAAAAGAATTGGTTTGTTTCCAAATTGGGTCTCGCATTTTATGTAAATGTTATTCTTGTTACCAAAATATACGATTTGTTTATTTTATTTTCTACTTTCGTATGTTGATATCATTTACTTGATATAGAAAATTGCCGCCAAACATTTTATCAGACATTTATCATGGATGGAGTTATGTAATAAATAATGGTAATAAAAGTATTATTGTGGTTTTTTTTTTCAGTGCAATATATAATCAAAGGGATTGTGGGCGACTCTTACAGTACGCAATATGTACTATTAAGAGATACCCTCAACTTGGCGACTTAGTCGCACATGAATAAGTCACCAAGTTCTCTTCACGCTCCGCTTGAAGAACCCTGGGTTGTAAGTAGGAGGAAATACGTGCGCGGGCAGGACGTTCTAGGCCTCGATCGTTCTACAGAGGATTGATCTCTTGAAATGCTAAGTTCTGGCGAAGATTCTATCTACAGTATGCGGGTGGCATCTCTGCCCGGCACGTGTTTTACGGGATCTAAAAGAAGAGGGTGGAATTAGGTTAAACAACTCTTCAGAACACTCATCGTGGTAAATGCGGTAGAATACGGCCAAGGAAGCTGTTGTGTGGCACTGTTGATGCCGCCGTTGAGGCTAGTCCCACATAAGAGGACTATTAACCTACACCTATTAACGTCACAGGACACCGCTGTAAATAAAAAAAAAATCTTATTTTTTTCATTTTCATCAATTATACAAATAACCCATAATTCTGTGTTGACTTGTAATTGTAACCAATATAACTGAAATATTGGATGGAAACAGGCGTTACCTGGCGAAAATCCATGACAAAGTAATGGTAAGTAAGATGTTAAAACTTTTCAAATTATAATAGCATTATCTTCGCAAAATTTAAAGGACATTAAAACGTCGACAATATAACTGAATTCTAGATTCGAGAAACCCAATTAGTCTATTGGACTTATTATATTTCTTTCATTCAAAATCTTCAGTCCTTTCAAGGGTTTCAACAAATTCAAATGGTATAATTTAGGTAATAGATTATTGTAACGATGTGGATTTGACAGATGGCAAAAAGGGCTGTCTTTCAGATCAACAAACCGTTTTAAGACTGGCAACCTGTCACGCGCAGCGGTCTCGGTCATTCCTGGCCCGAAGCTGTCAAAGCCGGTCGCAAATCGTCTATTTTCCCGATTTTAGGATGTAATCCCTAGTTGAGGGCGGCAGATAAGGATTATGGGCGACTGAAGGCGTACTACGAAGGTACGTATTTGGGGTTCCCTGTTTTGGTGGGTTTTGGCATATCGCGACTGTCACATGCTAAAGTGAAAGTTCCTTTGTTCTTGTTTGTAGGGTGTGGCACATGGCGCTTGTTGCGAAGTGCTGGGAAAAATCGCACAGGCGTGTTAATCGCCGGATAGCGGTAAGTATTTGGATACCTGCACGCTGGGCGTCGACACCTGTTAAATTGGTACTCATCTCCCACGTGTGTTTTCAGAGGGAATCAATGCCATAAGCAGCATGTGTATTAGTATTATGACGGCTTCGTCGGCCGGAGCTGGCTGTACACATAGTGTTCTTGCCCGGCGCCTTCGGGTTCTGCGGAGCGTCCAGTAGAAAACTGGACGCGCGCCCGGATTGCAGCTAAGTAGAAAGTACGCCTAAGATAAGGAATCAGTCCAACTCCTTTGTCGCCGCCGTCCGTGTGTAGGAACGTGGTTCCTGGAGCAGTATGGCTAGCCCTCCCTCTGCCCGTACGCCTACGAGGCGTAGTAGTAGATTGCTTGTACTCGGCGACCCAAGAAGTCGCTACAGCATTTAGGTTGTGGTTGTAATGCATATTTCAAGCTATATTGATGGCCTGATTCATGTTTCAATCTATATACTCGTACATAGATGGAGAGATGTTCTAAGGTTATTATGTTGGTACAGATTGATAGGACAACGTTTAAGTAGATTATAATATCCCTTGGAGACTTCTATAGTTAATTCTCCAGATAGTAATTTAATATAAACTTTTAACCGAGCTGTACAAGCTCTTGATTTGCATGTAAGATTTTACCTAATGTTTGTATGATAGTATCTTACTGCACACCGCCTAACTTCGAACCCACGTCTCATGCGTTTACCTAATGTTCGAACCTGGTTTATATTTATAGGATAATAAATGATGTATACTGGTTAAGAAGTGTTTACTTATTTATTTCTCGTAGTCTGTATATGGTAAGTACCTTTTATATATATAGACCTTGTAACACGCGTCCCACAGTGAAACCAACCGGGCTGAGATCATAGTGGTGCGCAAGCGTCCTCGTGGTTCGCCGAATGGAAATGTCTTGAGGACCACCGGGACGCTGTGTGCAACGGCTGGGTTCATGTGACCACTCTCAACCCCTAGTTCTCTAGAGGGAGTCATAAGGTGAGGCCAGTCGGGCACACACAATGTTACATTATATTGGATTAAATTGACTGTCTTGTGTAGTCAGCCATAATATAACAGAAGAAATCATGCTTAATTATTTGTAAATAAATTGACCATGGGACATTAGTACTTTTACTGAGAACTTATTAATCACATATTTCAAAATTGCATAACTCAATATTTATAATTTTATGAGTATGCCGCTTGTGCTCGCAATGATAGGGGACCTTATTAACTACAATAAAAAAGGCAATCGTTAGAGCCATTTTAAGAAAAAAATAAAAGCCCGTATTTGGTGATAAGTATTTCCTTCCTTAAATACTGCTCTAGAAATCTTACATGTCAATGAGCTTTCCCGTCAGCTGACTCACTATTAATTACGTTCGTGCAAAATTTGAGTGAAATCAGACGAATGGTTCAGTCCATAAAAAAAAATCGGAAATCACTTTTTGCGGGTTAGGCCGTTTTGGTGCCATTAAGTTTACGTTTACGCTTATATTAGCTTAATTTGGGCTAGATGACATTGTGTGAGAATGTCCAAAAATATTTATTATTACGATAGATAAACATTCTTGTCTCTGTATTCTCTTATAATTCCTATTAAATAAGTAAACCAAAATCTATTCCTTACATTCTGTGAGCATAAAATTCTCTTCATTAATATTCATTAAGTAACTCAATAACTTACTATGTTGGTTGTAAGAAAGTAATGCCAACACTGTAACAAATACCCCCATAAATACTATATTATGGATCTTTAACGGACACGCAAATAGTATCAGGTACATTTTGCACTTACCTTAATAGCCAATAAAACATTGTAATAGTGATCGCTATCATGTTGATGGTCTATAACTTTGTTACTAATAATGTGCGTTACCATACGTTACGTTACGTTCTTTGGTTACTATCGACTGAGCTGGAACACTTGTTTGTTGTTTGGTCCAAGTTAAAAGAAACGTAAGGTAAGCGTAAATTATTTTTTATAGGTTCGACCTTAACAGCGCTATTGTTACCTTCTCAAATAGTATGAGATTAAGTAACTTAATGAAAAACTTAAATACATAGCTTTATTGGGAAATTGTTACGTGCGGACTGAATGAGAATGCTCCCTACCACGTGGTACCAATAAAAATACTGGCAAATTGTTGGAGTGTTTAAGTCCGTAGCCACAGGAATAATTATACGAATTATTTGACTTTAGGAAGTCGCTAAAACTCATTTTCCTCTATTCTCATGACTTAAATATAATAGATAAATAAATATTTTTGGACATTCTCACACAACGTCATTCTCGATCACGCAACCGAAGCAGTTTATTATAATCACTAAACCTTTTACGTTTGACCTAACGTAAAAAATAATTTAGGCTTATCTTGATGAAATTTCGTCGAAAGATAGGAGAAAACTTTGGTTTACTGAGGGAGCGAAGCGACCAATGTCTCCATTTCAACCTGCAGACTGGGGAGAATTTGTTTCGTCTGTACCTCTACATCTCTACATCTACGGGTTCTGTCAGATCATGTTTGCGGCCGTTTTTATCAACCGATTTTTATGAAACTTTTCACACACACTCCTTGCTTACAATGAATAAACATGTAAATGATATTTTTTGGATTGGATGAAAAATTAAAGAGTAATAAAGAAAATTGAAAAATATTTTTTCTAAACAAAGCTTCCGAAGTCTACAGTTCACAGAACCACTAGTCATAAATCAGGTTCCTTCTTATATAGGAATAAGAAGAAACCTGATAACTGAAAACCTGAACAAGTTCCCCTGTAGATTACAAAACGATAAATATTCAAAGATATATAAGTCACAGAGGACTCTTATGCAAGTAATTAAGAGTGATTCTACATGTACATTAACTGCCAGATCGCAAAGCATCAAGTAGAGCCCGTGAGTAAGAATCTGGCAAGAATACTCACCGCCATTCAAAGTCAACATTTCAGTAAAAATTAACAAATTACACACAATTATATATAACCAATTAAAAAAAAGATTACCTATAGTCTAAGCTATTTTAAGCCCGCTTATTTTAAAATCACCTTTCTCTTATAACTTAATCGACTCAAATACGAAAGCTAAAACGGTATATGAATACAACAAAGCTTTAGATCGATCAGCAAGGATCAATATGAGGTGTTACGATATTTATCTCGATAAAGCCAACACTACAATATTAAGAATAACAACTAACATCAAAATATGAAATTATTGATTTAGTGATAAAAGTGAGTAAAGAGAGATATTATGTGTGATGGCTGATATCATAGAATACGAGTAGTATAAAGCAAAGTCGCTTACGCTGTTTGTCCGTATATTGCGTAGATCTTTAAAACTACGCAACAGATTTTGATACGGTTTTCACTAATTGATATAGTGGTTCTCTAGAAAGGTTTTGGTAATTAGTTTGTTAGTGGGCGACGCGGCAGGCGTCCGGCAGTGATATATACGAGTATAATATATGTAGAGATGTTATGGGTTATATGCAATATACAAATATTTTAAAGAGCAAAAAATAATTGATTGTTTAACAGCATTGACTAAGCTCCGAATCTAAGTACCTACTGTATCGATTTTGAAAATTCTATCACAATATATGAAGCTATATTATCCTTGGGTGCTATATGCTACTTTTTTCCCGGAAACGTTTTCCCGTGGGAATTGGGAATGAGAAAATTATATCACGAGGGCCCCGCATTAACCAGTTTATACATACATATCACGCCTATATCCCCGAAGGGGTAGGCAGAAATGCATTACACACCCACTCTTTGCCAGTATTTTTTTGGCCCCACGTGATAGTTTATACTAGCGTAAAGTTGATATTAAGAAGTTCCCAGATGGGGTAGGCAAAGGCATATTGTACGATCAAACTTCAACAGTACTTTTTTAAATCTTACATACTTGGCTATTATTTTATGGGGCCAAGACCACACTACGATCAATTGAGTTGAGTTTGGATGAAGTCGCGAGCGTCCGTTAGTCGAGTCAGCTAGATAAAAACGTTAGCAAAATTGCATTAAACAAATTGCTATCGACGGAACCAACAATGGATGAATCGCTATCGATAAAACTTGGCGTTTTAATGTCGGCCGTCGGGATTGACGGCGCGTCAAATAAATTTATGTCGAGATGAAAAAAATATGCGAAAGATAGAGTGCGATGGAAGACCATTTAATTTTATTTGTAGTGGAATTTTTAATTATGTTAAAACTAGGTTTGTCCCGGTTATGTACGGGTAGGACAGTAGAACTCCCGACTACAGGCGTCATTATAAACATTATTTGACCTTTTATCCAATTATATTATAAAACATTATAAACTTAAGACAAACGGGTCTTTTACGCGATTATTGAGATATATACATACCTCTTTCTTACCTGACGTTTTGGCCCTGTTACAAGAGCCGTGGTCACGGGTGGACTGGCTTCAGCTCATCGTCGTCTTCGTGAAGTGCGTGTGTGTGAATTTATAATGTGTATAAAATGGGAAAGTTTAAAAAAGTAGATAGTATAAAACGTCACTGTTTTACCACTATTTTCCGCCCAATAAAAAAAAACCTCACGACGAAAATTTGTTTTCAACCGACTTCCAAAAAAGGAGGAGATTCTCAATTCGACTGTTTGTTTTTTTATGTTTGTTACCATATTAAAGAAAAAAAATGGATATTCTACCTGAGTTTCTTGCTGGTATCTTCTCAGTAGAACCAACTTACCGAACCTTAATAAACTAATTAAAAAAATTTAATGGTTTATTAATATACGTAATTTAAACGCCTAATCGATGCTTCTCAGGACCAGAAGGCTGGCTATTTTCTGGCCCAAAGAATAAGTATCGCCATCCAACGTGGCAACACAACCAGCATTCTGGGAAACTTCCCAGTTGGCAATGACACGGAAGATTTTTTAAACGATATTTTGTAATGTAAATATTTTTAGTCTATAATTATTTATATTTTGTATATTGTAATTCTTATTGTAAATAAATGAAGTAAAATACTTAATTTAGTATTTTTATAATATTGCTTGACATAAAATTGTAAAGTTTTGACATTCATACTCTTTATGTAACAATATTAACTATATTAACATGACTTTGGGGTTTGGAAGTATGCTCATTCATAACGAGTGAGCATGCTTCCAATCCTCAATGTTATATTGTTTGTTTATTGTGTTAGCTACCTACTACGAGTATAAAATGTTCATTTGTTGTAAGTGTGTGACCACAGTGCACTAAATAAATGGTTCTTTCTTTCTTTCTTTCTTTCTTTCTATGTGCCTAAACTAAATAAACGAAATTGATTCTTTGATAGATCTTTGAACTGGGTGATTTTTGATTTTTTTAATTTTTATTTGAAAGCTAACTACTTCTCAAGTGATCCCATTTCATTCAGTTTTGTAGAGATTATAAAAATGTAGACAGGCACACTGATAGAACGGGAAATTGTGCTGTATGTTCTCAAAATTTGGATGCTTCGTGCGGTCAATGACAAAGTAGAAGTCCCAAATATGTATTACACAACTTTTAATAGAAATTTTATTCGTCCCACGCAATAGGTGGTGAGCTTACATTCTCTGCACTTGAAGTAAAATTGTGAGTCATTTCAGCCCATTTGAGCCCACTGCTGGACATGGGTCTCCTTCAAAGAGAAAAACAATTTCGCCAACATATACCACGGCTTAGGACGGGCAAAACTACTGAAATGAAATATATCTACGTTTATTCAATAGAGTGACAAGATACCACTTTTGAAAGTCAGTCAGTTAAAGGTGGCCGGACGGGTTGGTATAGGGTTTTGTGTCGGGTTTTCTTTCTCTAAAGCTATAGTATAGATACAGCAATGTCATCGACACGCTGACCAGACGGGTTGGCATAGGGTTTTGTGTCGAGTTTTCCTTCTCTAAAGCTATAGTATAGATACAGCGATATCATCGACACGCTGACCAGACGGGTTGGTATAGGGTTTAGTGTAGAGTTTTCTTCTCTAAAGCTATAGTATAGATACAGCAATATCATCGACACGCTGACCAGACGGGTTGGTATAGGGTTTTGTGTCGAGTTTTCTTCTCTAAAGCTACAGTATAGATACAGCGACATCATCGACACGCTGACCAGACGGGTTGGTATAGGGTTTTGTGTCGAGTTTTCCTTCTCTAAAGCTATAGTATAAATACAGCGATATAATCGACATGCTGACCAGACGGGTTGGTATAGGGTTTTGTGTCAAGTTTTCCTTCTCTAAAGCTATAGTATAGGTACAGCGATATTATCGACACGCTCACCAGACGGGTTGATATAGGGTTTTGTGTCGAGTTTTCCTTTTCTAAAGCTATAGTATAGATACAGCGACATCATCGACACGCTGACCAGACGGGTTGGTACCTATAGGGTTTTGTGTCGAGTTTTCCTTCTTTTAACATACTTCTAGGTTTCTAAATATCTACTTAATACATAGAAAATACCCAAATTCTGAAACAAATATTTGTGGACCACACATTTGATTCGAACCCAAGACCTCAGGGATGACAGTCGCATACAAATACCACTGCGCCACAGAGGCAGTTTGAGAATTATGAGAGTATTTGAACACAATTAATAGTAGTCACGTACGAAGGCTTTTATTAAACGGGAGGTGACTAGAGCTCTCCAGAAACGTTTACAAAGTAAGACCGTGGACCAAGTTTTCTAGTTTTAGTCCCCTATTTTGGGTTAAATCTAGAACTAGGTATGTAAATAAAATAAATGCTTTTTAAAATATACTCGTTAATATTTTTGGACATTCTCACACAAATCGCAAAGCCCAAAGTAAACTAATGTTAACTTGTGTATCTACACGATAAAGATAGTAAGTATGCTTATATATTTCTAAATACATACATATTATACACTAGCTGTTGCTTGCAGCTCCGCCTGCGTGTTACTTTCGTTTTCGTATCGCCGTTTCTGAGATTAGCGTGTTTAAACATTCAGACAAACAGATAAACAGATTCTAAAAATTTTTTTTTGGTTACAACAGTTTCTCTATTATATCTTCGATGTACAGACATCGACCACTTACAATTTTATTATAATGTATTGATAGAAGACACCCAAACTCCGAAGCAAATATTTGCGGATCACACACACATCCCCCTCAATCAAAGCAAACTAACGGTGAAAAAATTGTATTGTAACAAGAAACACTTATGCCAAGTTACGTGCAGATAAAAAAAATGTGGTTGTTAGCCACAGGCCACAACACACAGACGCTAACAGACGGAAGAAAGGAAAGAGTATAAATTATTGTGTTTTTGTCATATTACTATGATAACCTTCCTATTTATAAATATAATATAATATTGAAACAGAAATAGTACCAATTTTTCAAACGAACAATAAAACTTGCTAAGAGATATTTATTATGTATGCGCTACGCTCGTAGCACATTCGTAGCAGATACGGCTGCTGCTACGAGAAGTGCTCTATCGTAGATGGAATTGGACACAGTGTAAACACGGTACCAAGTGGAACTACTGTGTTTATTTACTGTCTGTCCATAGCCTTGCACTTTACTGGACACCTATTACGAGAATCCCATTTGAGAATACATTAGAATACTAAATTAGATCTTTTTTTTAATTTATTTCAGGCAACAAATTGAAAAGTTACAGGTAATATAGATAATATAAAAATGTGTTAGTAATAGAATCTTAAGACTTGTTAGTAAACGCTTCAATAAAGCACTTAGGTCTTTATGCATTCCGGGGGTTGCCAGAAGTTCTCCTGCATGTCGAGGCTCAGGCTAGTGTTGGGGACTCGCATTACTAAGGACCAGAAACTAGAGACTAGAGATAAGGCCGCCGTTTGCACTATCTTCAAGTGATGTCTCCTAAATGTATGTTGTATATTTTTTGTAGAATAAAATGTATTTTATTTAAATGATACAAGTTACTTAGAAGGGGAAGTAAGCTGGTGAATGCGTGACGAAAGCGTTACGAAAAGTGTGATCGGGCAAGGCCTACGGAAGTTGAGAGGAAGATATAAATTAGTGATGGATGGTATTGGTACTGGACAATCTACTCGTAGCTTAGTAGCAGAGCATTCCCCTTTGTTAGTGATAAGGTCACAGGTTCGTGTCCTGCCGATGACATTAGATTTTGTGATTTATAATTTCTATTTAAAAATATTTAGAAAAAAATATCACCATACAAAAGCTATGTATAAGCTGTTCCCCATAGAGGGACCCGCGGGCAACAGGTAGTAATTTATAAACAAAAACCCATCAAAAATGATTAAACTCCAACCCTAATAATTTCCCCAACCAAAGAGTTAAGACAATTTATAGACCTCATTTCAAATTAAACCATAAACAAGAGATATAAAACCTCTTTGTATCAATTTTCTGGTTAGCGCAAAGTTTTTGACAATATTGCCAAAGTTGTACTGTCAAAAAATGAATAGGGTTGCCAGCGGTAATAACTGGGGTAATTTCGTGAGTTAAATTGTAAATGAACATTTACAAAGTTAGTGGAAATTATTTTTAAGGATTGACATGGGAGTTTTGCGGTTAAAATTGGTAGTTTTATTTGATTAAATTATAACTTGCTGCTGAATTAAATTATAGTAGGGGAGACCTTGAAGGTATTTTGCGTGTTAGTCAAGCGTGTTTGGTAACCATACCTCTAAGATACATTCACTATCACAAACACAAATCATAGTGCTCATTACAATATTATCCTTATGATATATTATGATAGTTGGCGGAACTATCGTGTAATTAACTCCCTACCATGTCCCCTAGTTATTGAGCAGAGTTTACGAAGCTCTTTCTTAGACGACTCGTGTATTTCGTTCGTTATCGAACTCCTCCTAAACGACTGGACCGATCTTTTTGAAATTTGGCACCGCCATAGTGACCATCACCGTGAGTGCATATATCTGAATTCATAAAGATCGGTCCAGTCGTTTAGGAGTTCGACCCGGATCGACAAACTCAGCTCAATTATTGCAACAACAGAATGTATTGCATACCTAGCTTATATAACGTATTAATACCTAATAGCGGATTTAATTTTCATGCAGTCATTTAAAATGAAAGCCAATGTTGGATATTGCCGGGATAAAAAGTAGTCTTTATAACACCTTATTACATCAGCTGTGTGCCAGTGAAAGTCCTGTTAGAATCAGTCAAGCCGTATCATTGGTTAGCTAGAACAAACAGACAGACAGACAAAAACTTTAAAAATTTAATTTTGTAATGGCTTATCTGTATTATAATTTCATACGCAGTTAGTGAAAAGCAGTTTATTTAGAATTACACACAGACATTTCTATTTTATGTATCTGTATGTATATTGATAGAAAGCAAACATTCGAATTGTCCACACAAATATTTGATTCACCCAGGGAATCGAACCCAACCGAGACTCTAGAGTCGAAAGTCGTTGCATTACCTACCGACCACGCCACTCGAGCAGTTCTAGTTCTTATATTAGTATTTTACGGTATTTCTTTGAATTTATTCTCCAGCAAAACTTTATTTCAAAAATGACTTCGTACGTGAGCAGATTGCTCAAGTCATTCCGTAACTTAACGAAGTGTTTCTTTTCATACTTTTATATCTATTGTAATTTATTTAGCTGTAGTTCGCAGCTTGGCATGGAATATATATATCAACTAGTGGTCGCCCGCGACTTCGTCCGCGTGGTAATTTGGATTTTTTCCCGTTCCCATCGCGCCGCGTCATATTTTTAACAATTCACACAATATCTTTATATATTGTAGCCTATGTGTTATTCTGACGTATAATCTATAATATTGTAAAGTTTCATTAAAATCCATTCAGTAGTTTTTACGTGAAAGAGTAACAAACATCCATCCATCCATACATACTCGTACGTACGTACGAGTATGTATGGATGGATGGATGATGGATGGATGGATGATGGATGGATGGATACTCACAAACTTTCGCGTTTATAATATTAGTAGGATATTATAAACCCACAGAGTTTAAACCTTCAGGAACTAGGGGCCGTTCATAAATTGCGTGAGGCGTTTAGGAGAAGGGGGTCTTGACAAGTATCACGTAAATTTTTCCTTGCAAAAGACAGCAAATAGAAAATATTGGGTAAAATTAAGTAAAACACGTTTCTTCACTAAAATACAAATAAACATATCCACACAGATAAATAAAATTGAAGTGTCTGTTCTGAGCCATATCTATACAATATCTCACCAAAAATCTTCAAAAACGCCTCACACAATTTATGGACAGTCCCTAACTGGATTGATTTATAAAATATTCTAGTACGGAATATAGGCAATTTTTTCAAGATAAAATTACTATAAATGCTAATAAAAAGGAGTATCTAAGGCTTTTGAATTAGTTTAGTGAAATTAGTGTTACGAGTGCAGAGAGTGCTGCACTTGAAGAACGCAAGAACAAAATGTCTTTCCATTCTAATAGACACTGTAAGAAAATGTGTTCTAAAAGTAAATAATATTAGAAAAAAATGGGTTACAAATGTGAATAATGTGTGAATGATTGAGTATGAGTAAACACCTCTGATGATGTCATAAGGCGAAACGAGTCAGGATTTACCGAAAATAAATATATTTGGAATAGTGTACAAGTGAATTATTCTTCAAAAATCGAACCGAAAGAAAATTGCCAATGGACACATTCTTTACATTGTAGCATTTAGAACGTTCTTCTTTTTCTTTTTTTAAAAAGTGTATCCATCTATGATTTCGCCAATGTCAAGGTAATGCTTGATTAGTTAATAGTCCCGCACAGAAGAACTAGTTATTCCGAACTAGCTCCAGGTGCAGGACAAGAAACGTTGTTCGATATATGAGCATCTGGAACCCGATTTTTGCGGAGCACCAGAGGTAACCAAAAAGCCACCAGCCAGAAAATTCGAACTCCATTTAGAATGTAACATTACGTAGAAATGGTTGAGAAAATGCTCTAGTGTAGTATACCCACCATAAGATGTCATTTCTGAATCCTTTCTAAGAACTTCCACTCAAATAATTAACTTTGTAACAAATTTTGAAAGTTTATTAAAATTTAATCATAATTGCAAGTGACAAAAAATTTATTATGAAGTTTCCGAAAATAATTTACATTAATCAATGTCGAAATTTTTTACGGAACAAAAAGTGACGGCTTCGGTAACAATTTAATACAAAAATATAACTTTTAAGTGCAAGTGTGGCCCGTGGCTTTAATACACAAGCTCCTTTATTTTATTTATTTATTTATTCATTTATGTACACACAGTATAAACAATATTGTGAATAGAGATATTATAAACATGTATACAAAGGCTCCACTTATCTCTAAAGAGATCTCTTCCAATGGGCCTAGGACAGGAGAAGTGAGTTCAATCAGTTGGTGGTGTGTGTGCAGGTTGGTACGGTTGTAAACTTAAGGTTAATAAACTTACATACACTATAACTACACAAATACACAAATACATACATATTAACTTATCATAAACATACATACATTTACATACAAATAGTTAAGGAAGGGAAGCGAGATAGTGTTCCTTCACTTTCTTCTTGAAGACAAAAACAGTTTTGCAGTTCCTTATATCGTCCTCTTCTTCTTTTAAAAAAAAAACGTGGCTCGATCGATATTCATCGATGATTTCGCCAATGTCAAGGTAATGCTTGATTTTTCCCGCACAGAAGAACTAGTTATACTGAACTAGTTCGCGGTGCGGGACAAGGAAACGTTGTTCGGTATTGCAATTGAGCGTTTGGGCCTGGATTTTTGCCCAACGCCAGAGGTAACCTAAAAGGCCACCAGCCACGCGCTCCGTGACCACTCGGGATAAATCCAAGTCCCACAAGCTCCTTGCTTTGTTCCCAGTTAGCATCAATAGGCTCGCCTCATAACTACGAGACACTAAAAAGAATAACCGTGTATATTGCCTATTTCCGTGGGAACGCATTCCCATGATAAATAGTAGCTATCCGCCAGTGAAAAACTTGTTAAAACCGAAACAAACAGACAGACAAACAGAAACAAACAGAGAGACTCTCAAAGAGCACAGCTGTTCTCTTTGAGACAGTCTTGAGAATGCCTCTTGAGTAGGACATATGTCGACGTTTATAATGTCTTCTATTTAGCGAAATTAGTGCAATTATATAAAAAAATTCAACATCTTACCCCATTGTTTTATCATGGACTTTCGCCAGGTAACGCCTGATTCCATTCAACATTTTTTTAATTGTTTTTTTTTACCTTATTTGATTACATTGCATTTACTGTTATTTTATAATTACACACTGACCCTAAAATTTTATTTATCTGTATGGATGAAGTTTTTTTTTTGCCTGTCTGTATAGATCACACATGGGTCTTTAAAACTACTAAACGGCATCCTTGCGGTAATCAAAGATGAACTAAGCTCAAACTGGAGCAATTTTTTTTTTCATCAAACTGGGCTGGCAGGATGAAAACTATCGTCATAAAGTTGTTGGTAAATAAATTTGTAGATAAATAAAACTATTCCTCGCAGGCAAAGCAGCAAGAATCAATCTAATCTATACTAAAGACAAATAAATATTTAATGGTTACTTTAAATTGAATAAGCTCCGTAAAAACAAAGCCGATTTTGAAAATTCATCCAGTGATATGTAGCTACATTGTCCCTGAGTAAAATAGGCTACTTTTTATCCCGGTAATGTGTTCCACGGGAATCGGTAACGAGAAAACTATATCACGCTGGCGAAGCCGCGTAGCTCAGCTAGTTTTTACATAAATCCCAATACTGTTACAGCTGTTATATACACCCAGAACAGGCAATAAGGGTAAAACCGAATGTAATTTAGTTTAACCCTTAAACGGCCCTTAGGACGACCGCAGTAACTGATAGGGCTTGCCTGAAATAATAGAGAGCCCTCCAAATGTTCCTGACTCTGATTGCTATGGATTTGGTATAATTTAGCTTTGAAAATTCAACCCTTTGACTTAGATATAGAACAATGTAGTTTTAACCAACTTTGAAAATGAGGAGATTCTTAAAACTGCATTTTTTTGGAAACAGTTTGTATTTATGTTATAGTACGAGTAGGTATAGTTCGCGAGGTCTAAGCTGAGAAAAAACTCACTTGTACACTATTCCACAAATATTTTTATTTTCTGTAAACTCTGACCAGTTTTGCCGTATGGCATCATCAGAGGTGTTTACTCATACTCAATCACTCACACATTTCACTTTTGTAACACATTTTTTAAGTAATATTATTTAATTTTAGAACACATTTCGCTAATATTTGAGAAACCGGTCAGGGCTTACCGAAAATAAAAATATTTGTGGAATAGTGTACAAGTAAGGTTTTTTTTCATAAATGTATTACTAAAAGTTCCACCAAGTACCGACAATTGAAAGCATAAATTATATATCTAAGCTGAGCTTTGCATTTGTGTGAGTCATCACAAAAAGTTGTATAAAAAAGCTGCGTGTACTACACATGTGTTAAAAAAAAAGCTCAGCTTATGCCTCACGAACTATACCAATTATTTATGTTAGCAAATTAAAAATAAACAGCAAAAACTGTCTGTTTATAAGAAAATTTATACAGCCTTATCACTAAAAGTGTCAGGCAAAGTTAGAGAGTAGGATGGTAACCTGATTGAAATTTGATATAAAAATAGATTAATCCACTAATATGTACTCAAATAGGTATACGTAGGTCACACTATACGTTTTGCGTAACTTAAAAAAACAACATGTTAAAACCAAAATATTATGTTTATTGCTTTTCAAAATACTCTCCTTTGCATTTTAAACATTTTTTCATACGATCAAACCATTTTTTAAAACAGGAGGACCACAGATCTGAAGGCATGTTTTCTACGTGCTGATTGAACGCTATTACTGCTTCTTCGGAGTTGGTAAAAGTGAAACCTCTCATCAAATCTTTGATTTTGGGGAAAATACAGAAATCACAGAGTGCTAGGTCGGGGCTATGCACAGGATGGGTGACGAGTTGTACTTTTTCGGAAGCTAAAAATGACTTTGTTGTCATGATGTAGGAGAACGCGGCTTTTGGGTCGTCTTTCTCGAACTTTTTCTAACACCCTGGGTAAACAAATGGTAGAATACCACTCGACATTAACACTCTTTTGATCTTCAAGTGGAATTGTACAGATGGGACCCGTAGCTGAGAAAAAAAACGCGATCATTTTTTTACCAACGTTTCTCGCTTGCCTCACTTTTGTTGGCTTGTTCTCATTTTCAAACACCCATTCACAAGATTGCTGTTTTTTTTCGGGTTCAAAACAAATGCACGTTTCGTCTCCTGTAACAATGTCATAAACAGCATTAGAATGTCCGTGGTCGTACTTCAGTAACATCTGTGAGCACCATTCCACGCGAGCCCGCTTCTGCTCCGCTGTCAGTTCATGAGGGATCCAACGACAACAAAGTTTCCGAACTTTCAATTCTTCGTGTAAAATTTTCTGGATTTGACTCATACCAATCCCCAATAGTCCTCGAATTGTCTCATAGGTAATCCGCGGGTTTTCTTCAATTAACCGCTTAACAGTAGCCACATTATTTTCGTTAACGGCAGTTGAAGGCCGCCCTTCACGAAATTCGTCATGTAAAGAAACTCGACCTCTCTCAAATTCAGCAAACCATCGCCTCACGGTGCTCAAACAAGGTGCTTCTCTCCCAAAAGCATTTTGAAGACGAGCGGCACAGTCTTGCGGAGAGAGAGAACTTTTAAAATCATAAAAAACATCGCTCTAAATTCTTTTCGACTTAATTCCATTTTCGTTGCATACGTAGAACTTTGATGTGTGATAAAAAAGAATTGACAAATGATTTCCCGCCAATTGTTTTTTTTATTACTAATAAGGTTGCAACGTTTAAAAAATATAACATTCGAAATTCAAATAGTTCCGATTAGCTAGAAGTGCAAAACCTTTAGTGTGCCCCTGTATATCGCAAAAACGTCATCGGCAGGATTCAAACCTCATGCCTTTCCCTAACAAAAGACACGATATCTCACTAAACCATGATTACCATAGAATAATAAGTTTCTGTTGGGCTGGTGGTCTAGTGGTAACCGAGTAGCAACACATAGCAAAGGTTAAGCAACATCTAGCCTGCCTAGTCATAGGATGGGTGACATTAGGAACCCTCCGTGCCTTGGAGAGCACGTTAAGCAGTCGGTCCGTAGTCCAGTTGTCATTCCAACATCTATGGCAGTCGTCACGGGTATATGGAGCCCTAAAACAAAATCCGACTAGTCTAACTACAGAACTTCGATATCGCCCATGGGTTGTGAAGGTCAGATGGCAGTCGCTCCACGGTAATTATCAAAGTTCAGTCGCATCATCAACTGAGTTAGGAAAAGCCTCCGTGGATGATGAATAAGTTTCTGAGAAATTGGGAACAAGAGCCGAATTCAAAAGTCAATATATAAACAAATTAATTTCCACCAACGAACTTCCCCAAACTCTCAAAACATCGAGTTCAAACAACCTGACGACACACCTGTCGTATGAAATCACAAAGCAACATGTAGCACAAATAATATTTCGAAATCTACATAGAGACGTGTATATTCGTATGTAGAGTGTAGAGCTCTACAAACTTTGTTGTAGACAGTTTGGACATCACACTTGTGTTTATAGAGTTAGTCTGTGTGTTTGATTTATGTATTATTTATTGTACACAAACGTATGTATTTGTTTGAAATTATGTCAGTTTCAATCTGTTTTGTTATGATTTAGTATGTGGAGGTGTTGAAATGTAGTGTTATATACATATATAAGATAAATAATAATATAATATAATAATAATATAATAATAATATAATATAATAATATAATATATTATATAAGACTATCGAGCCGAAAGAAACAATTTAAACAACGTTTCGGGGGTTTTAAAACTATTTTATTTGATCAATATTGTAATCGCTGTCGTCTGTATTAAAAATGGACTAGTTATCCCAGCGAACTTTGTATCGCCTAAAATATATAAAAAAAAAAAAATATGTAAATTGAAAAACGCGACGGACGGACAGACGGACAGACAAATTGTCGTATTAAATATATAGATGATTTCTTGGAAGAGTTTGAATTAGAAATATTTATCACAGAACTATCTATTCTTAACAAATGGTTGACAACTACTGTACTAAATGTTAACCTGCACCATGAAACCAACTTATGTCATTACTGGGTACGAGTGATAAGGACAGAGATAATAACCGCTCGCTTTCGCAATGTAACTTTGTAACTGTTGTTTGTGGACAAATTCTCTCGTTTTGTTGGCCTTACTTTAGATCAATTTTCTCTTAACAACTGTTTACCCAGTAAACGCTAGCGAACGAAGCTAAATTCACCTGCTAGTGGTACACCTGCTGATCAACATTTTTCGTAGTTTAAAATACCTAAGAGAACTGACAACGGGGAAGACTTGTTTCATTTTATGTAAAGATTAAATAAACAAATTATAATGTTAGGACAATTCACACAACGCCATCTAGTCTCAAACTAAGCAGAGCTTATGATATGATTACTAGAAAAACTGATATAAATACTTATATACTTTTTTTTTGTAAATATATACATATTATACATAAACTCAGACTTCGGAACAAATGTACGTGACATCACATAAAGTTTATCCCGACCGGGAATCGAACCCGAGACCCGGCGTCGAAAGCGGATGTACCATTATTTCCATAAAAAAATATTACGACAGTAATTTTTGAATAAAAAAATACACGTCAAAAATTGACACAAAAACCGGCTTTTAACTACCGAAATGGGACCAAATTGAAATGGGACCACTATGGAAGTTTTAATAAAAAAAATCCGAAGATTTTTCGAGATATTTCTAATTCTCATTGGAGTTAGTTGTTCCTTATAACATCAGCTATCTGCCAGTGACAGCCTCGTTTAAATCACTCTAGCCATTCTACAGATTAGTCGGATCAAATAAGTAGACATATAGAGTATTTTTTTTATGCTAATATTTACCTAGTAAGAATAATTTGGAATTACAAACAAACACTTAAATTATATTTATGTGTATAATATTGTGTATAAATGTACTGATGTATAAATTTCTTTCTAACCGTGCTTTCATTTCATTTATTTATCAAGATTGTAGGTACAAATATAGATGTTTTTTTATTTTAAGTTATGTCCCATTTACATTCCACCATTATACAATGGTAGGTAAATATAACCGTAAAAGTCCGAGACAAGGACTTTAATTGGCTATGCCATAGCGGCTTGCACGTAAGATTTGGTCACTTTCATCAACATTTCATCGCAAGGCTTCAATTTTTACGGGTTTCAATTTTTTTTTCAATTACAATATAGCTGCTACTTTTATTACATTCATTCGGCCATTTTGAACAATACCCACTTTAAATGTGCCTGATGACGACAATAGGCTTGTCCCTATTACGTGGGACTAAAAATATGGCAAATTGTGGCTGTGTAATGCACCTCTGCCTACCCCTTCGGGATATAGGCGTGATATGTGTGTAAATATAACATGCATACAAAATTATTCATTAAAGCAACACAAATACATAAATAATATGTCAAGAATTGGGCCTGAAATACAAAAAAAAACTTGGCTGATGATAAGTTAAATTACATGTCAAAAATTCCGAGATAATATACATATTAATAAAAAAAAAATATTTGTACACTTTCTCCTCTCCCCCCTTCCGGTACAATATCACAGAATATTATTGACACCTGGCGACATGTTTTATGTTAATGTTAAAACGCGCCTCCATATCGTGTTCTCGAAGTTTATCGTCACTTAACATAATATATAACGACATCTCTTGAGTAATACACGTGACAGACAGACATATATCACTTTTGTCATATGATATTACAAGCGGGTGGGAAAAGTAATATAAAAATAAACGTCAAAAATTTACACAGCATCCGACTTCAAACTACCGAAGTGGGACCAAATTGTAGTTGGAATGGGATAAAATTTAAATGGGACCATTTGGGACGTAGGAGCTTCCAATCAAAACAAAAATTTTCAAAATCAATTCACCCGACTTCCAAAAATGAAGGAGGTTCTCAATTCAACTCTATGTATTTTTTTATACTTTTTAAACTTTCGCGTTTTGTACACATTATAAACTTAAGACTAACGGGTCTTTTACGTGATTATTGAGATATATACATCGAGTATACTCACCGAACGCCCGCGTGCTGATACTATCAGTGTGGTGTGCCGTAGTGGCTCTCCGAACACAATATTTAGTGACGACGAAGTGAGGGTAGTTAAACAAACCCTCACTTCACGAAGACTACGATGGGCTGAAGTCAGTCCACCCGTGACCACGGCTCTTGTAACAGGGTTGAAACGTCGGGTAATAAAGAAGTGTGTATATATATAATGTATTGTTTTATGTTTGTTTACCTCGTATCTTCAGACTGGGTAACCCGATTTTGATTTTTTTTTATTGAAAGCTAGTGCTTCCCATCCCATTGTAATTAAGTCTCAATCCAACTATTATTTGATCCCATTCTGGTATTTAAAGTCAGTTTTTTAGGAGTCTGTCTGTGTGTCCGTCCTCGCCTTTCCTCCTAAACGATTAGTGCTAGAAACCTGAAACTCTGCATGAATATGTATATTTATTACGTCGACAAAATTCTGGAATAATTTTTTTTTAAATATTCATGATTGTAGTCCATGTAATGAATTTTGAAGGAATACTATATACGATTTGAACTCTGACGGTTCAGGAGTTATAGAGGCTTTTATAGGTAACTACGGAACTCTATCATATACGTGGCCCGACACGCACTTGGCCGCTTTTCAAACTAACGCCCGAGATATCAGTTTCAGAAAGTTATTAAATTAGTTACACTTTTCCACACGAACGGAGCCACAGGAAACAGTTACTAATAGCACTTAAGTCGGTAGTCAGTAAAGTTTAACCATATCACGAAAGTTAGATACAGAATTACTACACAGTACCTGAGCGAATTTGCTCCGAAATTAACATAGACAATTATGCATGCATCCAGCATAGTTTAACTAGTTAGGAGGTATATAGTTATGTAAAAACTAATACATGGTAATACGGAATTAGCATTTAAACCTTAATTATCATAAGAATATGTTCTTCAGTTAACAATAATCTCTTCAATGTCCCCGAGGGGGTAGGCAGAGGTACACTGTATAATAATAAATCATAATAACACAGTATACAACAAAGTCGCTTTCGTTCCCTATGTATGCTTAGATCTTTTAAACTACGCGACGGATTTTGATGCGGTTTTCATCAATGAATAGAGTGGTTATAGATGCTAACAAAAAACACTTATACACCGTTTCACTTTTATTTAACACACAACAGGATTTAACTGACCGGTTTCGCTTTATAGCATTATCAAAGGTTTTTGTCCACTTTACATATTTATTAAACAAGGTATGTTACTACACTGCCTAACAACATTCACATCAACTGAACATCAACTGAATAGAGTGGTTCTTGAGGAAACTAAAACTTTCCGTTTATTATTTGTCAAGCGGGCAAAACCGCGGGCGTCCGCTGGTACATAATATAATATTATTTACAATAGAAAATACCGAAACCTCGAAACAAATATTTGTGGATTACACAGCAAGGAGGAGTTTTGCTGGAGGAGTTAATATGAATGTAAGGACATTCATATTAACTCCTCCAGCTAAGCTAAAAGTGCTAGTGTTAGGAAGGGTTCACGTCAGTAGTGTAGTGGCCTAGGATCGAACTCACTACGTCTTGGAAACGCAAGAAACATTATCCACTAGTCTACCGACGCCATCATCATCCACCAAGCCTTTTTCCAACGTAGTTGGGGTCGGCTTTCCAGTCTAACTGCGATTTGGCTGTACTTCGATATTTCACATGAAGCGACTGCTATCTGACCTCCACAACCCATGGGCGATATCGAAGTTCTGTAGTTAGATCGGTCGGATTTTTGATTTAGGGCTCCAACTACCCCTAACGACTGCCATAGATGTTCGTATGACAACCGGGGCAGACGGCTTAACGTCCTCCCCGAGGCACGGAGGTCTCAGTGTCTTAAAATATGATCACCCATTTTAAGACAGGCCTGACTAGATGTTGCTTAACCTTTGCAATGTGGCAACATTGTCGGTTACCACTAGACCACGAGCCCCTCAATCTACCTCAATCTACCGACGCCATATTCATTATTAATTCAGAACTTCCTTTTACAAAGTTGGTTAAAAGTATTTGACACTGTACTGCAGCGAGTTTCTTAACTGAAAAATAATTTTAAACAATGCACACTTTCCGCTCTTAAGAAAATTCTGCAGAGAAAATTGTCTGTGTTGAATAGTGCTTTTAGTTCTAAACTAGCTGCTGGAACTTAGAATTTGAACTAAAGTTTTCATACTTGAACCATGAAATTCCTTTCAAAAGATAGTTAAACTACAATTTTAACACTTGACCGGAAGAAACTTGGCATTTTCTACAACATAGTTGGAAAATTCTTCAGAATTTCTAACTACGTAATAGGTTAGGTGTAACATTTGTAGGGACATGTACTTACTTTGTACTACCGCGCAACTTTCTGTGTAACTGGCAAGTACGTACAGTGACTTATGCAGTACTTATCATGAATTATGCATTACATACAACACAATTATTCTCTATACTAATATTATAAAGACGAAAGATTTGTATGATTGCAACAAATTAAACTGAAAAACTACTAATACTGATTTACTATTAGAATGCTAGTTATAAATTATAGTGTATGTTACTCAAGGAAAATGATCCTTCAGCCGGGCGCCATTGGAAATACCTCCTGGTGCGTACTAGAGACGCCCGGCAATGGGCGTAGGAGCGGCCGCGCGATAAAAAAAAAGATAATGATCCTAGTACTGACACTGTAATTTATCACTAGACAAACCGTCAGAGGCTTTGCTAGTATTACTAAGTGTAAAGACAAGTGGCTGGTAGCCAGTAAAATTAAAATATCTACACAAGTTGGTAATTATTATAAACAATATGCACAAAGGCGTGCTTAAGTCAAAAAGATGACTTTTCTGCCAGCAGACCTTAGAGGTTTAGAGGATAACGATGATTATTGTAGAGAGAAGCAAAGTGTGTTTAACAAGTAGTGTGAAATAAATATATCTACACTACTATTATAAAGAGAAAAGATTTGTATGTTTGGAATGAATAACTGCATCTAAAGGTTCCTTATAATTGATTATTATTACATTAAAAGATGTTTGGAATGAATAAACTCAAAAACTACTGTGCCGATTTCAAAAATTCTTTCACCATTGGAAAGCTACATTCACCTTGAGTAACATAGGCTACTTTTTATCCCGGTAATGTGTTTCCACGAACCGGGAACGAGTAAACTAAATCAAGCGGGCGGAGCTGCCAGCTAGTTAATAATAAAGTAATAGATAACTAAGTAAATACATAGAATTACAGTATCAAGCTATACAACATCAGATAAATAAATACGTAGATAAATAAGAATAAAGACAAATCTAAAAAGGTAAAAAATAAAAAATAAAAGTTAAATGTTCATACTTTATAACTGCATCTAAAGGTTCCTTATAATTGATTATTATTACATTAAAAGATAATAAGTTAAACAAAAGCTTGTAAAAAAATTGTTCATAAATTGAAAACTACTGGGACAAACTATGTTAAATTTATATGGGACCAAATGGCAACTATTCCGCATCGAACTAAAGACTCACGATAATCGAATCAGAAATCTTAGCGTACTCGGTGTACCAACATACATAGAAAAATACACGTCAAAAATTGACGCAACAACCGACTTCAAATTACCGAAGTGGGACCAAATAATTGTCGGAATAGGACCAAATTGAAATGGGACCACCCATTTTGGGAAGAAGATGCTTTTAGTTTTAAAAATTTTAAACATTTCAAAATCTTTTCACCCAGTCCAATGATATGAGGTAACAAACATAATTTAAAAAAAAACATTCAGTCGAATTGAGAAACTCCTCCTTTTTTTGGAAGTCGGTTGAAAAAAATACTAATCGAATAGAGAATTCTTGTAGTCGGTAAAAAAGGCGAGAGACAAGAAATTCACAAAAACATTAATACGCTCACATACAATAAAATAAATCATTTTAATGAGACAATAACACAAAAGAGTATTGTGGCTGCCATCAATCTTTACATATCATATCGTTATGTTCTTGTCATATTTTGTGTATGACTTGATGTATGAGAAAATGAGTTAGGGTTATATATTACCAATATAAAGAGGTTGAAGACAGGGTAAGGTTGTAACTGCAGAATCAATTTTGAAATTCTTTATGCGAATGAACAACAGCACCTAATACGGCACAGCATTGCATTAGTGTGAGTGACCACGAAAAGTAGAGTAAAACCACTTTTTTGTAGCTGTGTGTGTAAAAGAGATCACATATTGTACACTGCACTCACACAAATGTGAAGCTCCGCTTACGCCTCGCGAAGTCGCGACCTGTACAAACGTGTGTAAACGTGTCGGAAGATGTATGTATTTATTTATATTAATCGGTAACTGTGTCAAAGTGCTAAATGCGACTGTAATCTTAGTTAGACACGTGGAATTAAGGCCAACAAATCACGCTATTGGATTTGCTAATTCAATCATCCGTGAGTCTACAGTCCGGCAGGTGACTGCCTGTTACACCGTAGCGTACCTATTCACTATTCAAATGAAAATTATTTCCGAATTTCAGAATAACTTTTAAATCCTTTCGTTATCTACCTACTTTACAGCGGCTGCTTTGTAGTTTATGTGTATAAACTAGCTGCTGCTTACAGTTTAGCATGCGTATAAATGTATTCTAGTTACTAATTCCCACGGGAACACATTCCCGGGATAACAGTAGCTCCCCCTATTACGTAGAACTGGCGCAAACTTAGTATAATGAGATCCGCTGGTGCCCTGGAGTTATCCTTACGAGGTCGTACCGGGAATGCCTGGCAATGGAAGTTAAGGCAACCGTGGCCGTACGCCCGGCGACGGACATTAGAGTGGCAATGGCCTTGGGCAGCAGATTTAAAAAAAAAAAAATAGCCGCGTCGGAAAAAAATGTGTATGAGATGTCTCTGCGGGAAATATACATGATTAAGACGGAGCGTAGCGGAGTCTTCTCTAAGATGGTCCCAATCGAAAATGTATGTAAAACGATACCGGTCGCAATTTTAAACCTATCGACTTGAAATTTGGCTGCAGATAGAACACATTAACGTGCTTAGCTGTATAGTTTTTGGTGTATGTGGCTTTTATAGTTTTTGAGTTATAAATTACATTCTCTGTCTTATTTATTACGACGTAACCGCCCGCGTTCCGGCGAATACCTAGTATTATTGTATTAGTGATTAATACTTAGTACTTTAAATTATCAGTTTTACTTCTAAAACACTCCTTTTAGAATAACATAAATTCAACGGTGTGAGAGGCCTTCCAACCTACAGAAACCGAATGTCAATTCACTCGATTTTATACCTCAACTTCATAACTTTAAAGTCGATTATCATTTGGCAACGGCCATACTCAATTTACTCGATATCGTAGATTAGAAATGTCATTCAGCCTACAGTATTGATGCTCCAGAAGATTTGACACGTTATAATAACGTCGTCTCTTTCGCTCTTATGGTACTTTATATAAGAGTTTTGCTAGTTTTCTCGCTCTAAATATAAGTTATTTTTTATGTTGGTGAAAGTGAAAAGAAATGTAAAGAATATACAGGGTGTCCCACGATCATGCCACGTGGAGGGAAAGTTCTGTAATATAAAAATGAATCTCTATTTCCCCTGGTCATCGCATGACGTGAGAACGGATGTATTCATTTCGCTTATTCTTTTTTTTGTTGTGTTGATTATTATCAGGAGTTCGATCTTTTGTACCTTTTCTGTTATAATGTAACCTTTTTGCATTTGACACATAGGAACACCAACAAACATATTTATATCAAAAGCGTTTTAATTTTTTGTGTTAAATCTATATAGAAATGGTGAATGTAATTTTTGTCCCCCCTTAGCTCTCGAGAACTGCTTATGCTCCAATGATAGTTGACCCCTCTATGGATAGCCCTCGATCTGGAGGCAAGCCAAAAAATCGAAAATTTGACTTAGCCCTAAGAGGTCAAAAGTTATAGGCCAAAACCTATGGCGTGGTGCGGCGCGAAGCACGAGCCAGACACCGTACTAGTATTGTAGATTAGGTATAATTTTACTAAAAGGCGAGTTTATGTAGTTATAATTTTACTAAAAAGAGACTTTTTGTATTTTTGATTGGCAAAACAATTCTATCTGCAAGCTTTCGAAGGCTAGATTGTGTTATGTTTAATTGTACCTACCAACATATTTATTAATTCAAAGATTTTTAAAAAGTCACCCGTCTGATCCGGGTATCACACCCACCAAATCTACAATTATTATTTTAAAAATATACTTTCAATCCATTAGGCATTATCTTGGGACATCCTGTATTTATATTAATATCGGAGATTTGCAAGTTCTGAAAATAAAATTTTCTGAATTGGAATTGATAAAATATTGATATTTTATGGGCAATATAATAATATTGGGAATATGATTATTTATTATAAAAGCTTTACCATAGTGAGAGAGAACCATAGAAATTTTGGACCTGTGGGTTTCCCCTAATGGCTGCATCTTCTTCTCAAAGTGTTATTCTGATAGAACATACCTACTTTCACGTTTTTTGTATAGATATGAAATATTTATTTTACCGACAATGTTAACACATTGCAAAGGTTAAGCAACATCTAGTCAGGCCGGTCTAAGGATGGGTGACCATTTTCTTAAGACATTGAGACCCCTCCTAGCCTCGGAGAGCACGTTAAGCCGTCGGTCCCGGTTGTCATACGAACATCAATGGCAGTCGTTAGAGGTAGTTAGAGCCCTTAATAAAAATCCGACCGGTCTAACTACAGAACTTCGATATCGCCCATGGGTTGTGGAGGTCAGATGGCAGTCGCTTCACGGAAAATATCGAAGTTCAGCCGATTCGCAGTTAGACTGGAATGCCGACCCCAACTGAGTTGGGAAAAAGGCTCTGTGGATGATGATTAAATATTTATTTTACTGCTATTTAGTATTTAATTTTGTTGTTATAGCGACAACAGAAATAAGTACATCATCCTTTGAAAGTTTTAACTGTCTAACTATCACCAGGCCTATGTCACTCGCCTAACAACCGCAAAAAATACGTGACGTCAGCTACAACTTGAAGTTGTAAATCAGTAAGGGTTGTCTCTTGTTTGTGACACGGCATTGACCAAAGAGTTGATATTGAATATTGGATAGAAACAGGCGTTACTTGGCGAAAATCCATGACAAAACAATGGTAAGTAAAATGTTTTTAAGAAAAAACCTTTTAAATTTATATATATAGCTTTTATAGCTTTTAAATTTATATATATAAACATCAATCGCTGTTCTCTCTGAGACAGTCTTGATAATGCCTCGTTTAGAGGCGAAACAATTGTCGACGTTTTGTTGTCCTTTTAATTCTGCGAAAAATTAATGCTATTATATAAATTTAAAAGGTTTTTTCTTAAAAACATTTTACTTACCATTGTTTAGTTGATATTGAGGCATTAACGTCATAATTATTGGTCAAATTATGCTGGTACATATTTTACTTTACTGATGATACTTTGATGATGTTCTCTGTAAACAAAAGAATGTGCTTTAATTAACGTCGGAGTGCAAGTTCTGTATGTAAGTAGTTCCCTATTCTGTGCTATCACGGGTCATGAGATACGCCTGGTGACAGACGGATGGACAGCAAAGCCTTATTTATAAGTTCCCGTTTTGTACTTTATGTACGAAACCCTAAAATAAAACAAAAAGATCTCTAAAATGAATTGGTAACAAATTGACCTCTGAAAACTATTTTAATGTCTGCTGAAAATAAACTGTGAATATTCGATACCAGATTTTTTAAGTTTTGGTTATGCGAAGTTTGAACTTTATTTATAGGTAGACAGGCAAGGCCGTTGGAAATAGACCCGAACGAGGCGACGATATTACAAAAGGTTACTATACAAATATATAGTGACAGGTTACGGCAATAGGCTTGCCCCCTATTATGTGGGACCAAAAAATTACAGGCAAAGAGTGGGTGTGTAGTGCACCTCTGGCTACCCCGTCTGTTTTGTATTCGTACTATACTCTAAGCTCGGAGAACGGCTTTCTGCTCTTCACACTCCTGTCTCCAAAGGGTAGTTTATATTGGAAATTATTCCTCGAAAACTCCACTACAAAAATGCCTTGATGAATTTTACTGTAAAATGATTTGAAAAAAAATTATAACCCCTTAAAGGAAATTCATTCTGAAATTTTTATCTGTTTTTGTTAGTAACTTTGATATGTTTAATTCTATGACAAAAAGTAATAGCTTAAAGTTGTAGAGAATTTAATTTGCGCAAAAAATGTTTCCTTAATTTTTTTTGTACGACTAATAGTTTGCCCGATAGAGCGCGATAACGATTTGCAACCTTTTTTCAAGATGGCGGAAATCCCCACAAACTTGGATTTAGTTTTACACTAAACCCCCCCTTCCTTTATATCTAAAAATAGCGTCCTCTGACTTTTGCACACTTAGCCCCAAAAAAGGCAACATTTCAATGGACTATGTTTTAAGTTAAAAATACACGTCAAAAATTGACACAACAACCGACTTCAAATTACCGAAATGGGCCCAAATAATTGTCGGAATGGGATCAAATACCTGTCGGAATGGGACCAAATAACTGTCGGAATGGGTCGGTACCAAATTGAAATGGGACAACTTGGAAAATACGAGTAGTAGCTTTCATTAAAAAAAAACATTCTACATCGGTTCACACAGACCGACAAAGTTATGAGATAACAAACATAAAAAAACATACAGTCGAATTGAGAACCTCCTTCTTTTTTGGGGTTGGTTGAAAATGGATGTCATAGCATCATCTATATATAGAAATGGGGAATGTCCCCCTTAGCTCTCGAGAACTGCTTATGCTCCAATGATGGTTGACCCCTCTATGGATAGCCCTCGATCTGGAGGCAAGCCAAAAAATCGGAAATTTGACCTAGCCCTAAGGGGTCAAAAGTTATAGGCCAAAACCTATGGTGTGGTGCGGAGCGAAGCACTGCGCAAGGCACCGAACTAGTTTTAAATGAAATGAGAAACGTCCCTACCGATCGAAGGTCAAAGTACGTCAACATGGTTATTCTGCATTTTTCAGCCAAACAGTAAGTGTATCGTAAAAACATCCCTTCCAAACAATTATGTTACTCTTGACCCTATTTTTGCGCAAAATTGACCGGAATATGTTAAGTAGGTATACCACGTTTGTTCTTTTTTGTTCGATTTATTCTTTCGAAGTTTGGGTAATTTCTATGTATATTTAGAAATCAATACATTTAATAAAATTGTAAGTGGTCGATGTCTGTACATCCAAAATATAGGTAATAGAGAATCTGTGTGGCTTTATGAACGAAATAGAACACAAAACAATGGTTTTTAGAATGTTTGTCCGCTTGTCAGAATGTTTGAACACGTTAATCTCAGAAACAGCTTTGAATGCGGTTTTCAGTAATGTGTTGTGGTTTATTCAACTTAACATTTAAGGTTTGTTGACAGAGCGAGCGAAGCGTCTCAGTTTCTACACGAGGACTGGCCGATTTGGCGTTGTTTGTCTGTATGTGTGTCAGTTCCTGTCTACAGGCCGCATTTTTCAGCCGATTTTCATGAAATTTGGCACATTTGTCGGGATTTTTCGATTAGGGGAAAAAAGGGTGAGAAATAGGGGGGAAAATGGGGAAGATTTTTCTTTTTTTTTGCATGTTCAAATAAGGGGATGTTCTCGTGTTCGCTAGGGCGAGTGGGATATGTTTCAACTGGCGAATTGGATGTGTTGTCAGTGTTCCCCATTTTAAAATGGGGAAGAAAATGATCATTTTCTCATTTATTTTTTTGCTGGTACCTCTGTTGGTGCGCATGGAAAGTCAGCCACCAGACCACGGCCCAAAAGGATGTTAGGGACCCGAAAATAACGCGAGGTCTACTATTCGCAGAACTACTAGTTTTATTTCAATCGGTTCATAAATAAAATAGTTATGTCGATCTAAAGTAACACGCAGGCGGAGCTGCGGGCAACTATACATAATAAATCAGTAACTGGTGATCAAGAAAACTATAACGGCGGAGCTGCAGGCAACAGCTAGTATAAAGTATGTTTAGAGAAGGAAATCTCGACACTGCACCCTATACCAACCCTGGTCTGGCCAGCATGGTAGGCTGAATTCCTCTCTTTTCTGGAGAGGCCTATGCCCACCAGTAGGCATCAAATGGGCTGATATGATGATGTGGATGTGTAGGTTACCTATCTTAATCCCAAATTTTAATATTCCGAATATCATAATCCTGAAAACGTTTGGACATTTTTTCATAATCCCGTTTTTACAAATTCCGAAGTTTTGTTTGCCATATAATCGCAACTCCGAATTTCATTTGCCCATTTATTCATTTGTGCGACGTTTTAGAATCCAGACGAATGAGTTCCAGACACACGAAATCTAAATGCACAAAATCCAGATGACCGTAATCCATATGCACGAATTGGATAGTGTCTAGGTAATTCTTTGTATGTATCTGGGTAATTGTAATCTGCATGCCTGTATAGGTAGAACATGGTTCGAGCTTGTATGTCCTGTGCCATCTTGGAGATAATATATTATGTACTTGTGTTCTAAGATTAAATAAATATGAATATGAACGAAAGCCCAATTTTTAAAACAAAAATTTTTGAAATACAGTTATTTGATATCCAGAAAAACAATATGCAGATTTTTAAAATCCAGATTTTTTATATAAAAATGAGACAAATGGGACAAATTTTGTATCGTCAAGAATAAATTAACGTAATCTAAATAGTTCAGTTCCGGGTAACCTACTAAATACAATCTTTTTTTTGCTATTAATGCAAGTCGTTTCTGGCACTCGCTGGAGACAGGAGGCTCGCGACGATCTGTTCCGGCAATGGGCCTTGAGATGTGCGTGCTCCCACCGCGAGCCGGGTGCTCGTGGGGGCCATCGGTCGCGTGCTCCGCTAGTGGGTGGAGCATGCGCAAGGGGCTCCAACCTACTTCCTCACCCAACTTCTCACGGATCATGGCTGTTTTGCCAAATTCCTGTGGGAAGTGGTGGGAATCCTGTCGGAGCCCGATTGTCATCATTGGTTGTAAAGGTCAGATGGCAGTCGCTTCACGGAAAATATCGAAGTTCAGCCGAATCGCAGTTAGACTGGAAAGCCGACCCCAACTTTAGTTAGGAAAAGGCTCGGTGAATGATGATGAGTAAAGATAGCAGAACAGAAAAGAAGCAAACTGTTTCGACGAAAAGTATGTAGAGATATAGATGTTTAGATAGATAAATAATATCATTTAGACCTACAAAATAATTGAGGTTTATTAAATTTTGTTAATAGTGTAGGGTAGTTCAGTAATAATTCTTTTACTTTTTTATTTCTCTCTAACGTCCGTTGCCGGGCATCTCTGGTTACTAGCAGAAGGTATGTCCAGTGCCGCCCGGCGAGTAATAATTCTGGAAATTGTTAGCATGGGAAACAAAAAATAATATTATTTATTGCAATAGTTTAGCTGGAACACGATTGTATGGGAACCAAATAAAAAGATACTGAAAATCTGGCAATAGTTTATCAGGAATATGATTGTATGGGAACCAAATAAAAAGATAATGAAAATTTGGTAATAGTTTATTTGGAAAATGGAACGATGGGAAACAAAAAAACTCTGCAACTCTGCCTTACCCATCAGGGATATAGGCATGCGTGATGATTATGTATGTAGAATAAAATAATCACAGAAAAGGTAGAAAAAACATTCTATGTAACATCTAAAGAGGTACTTTTTTTTTTTTTTTTTTTTTTTTTTTTTTTTTTTTTTTTTTTTTTTAATTCCGCGTGGCCGCGGCCGCTCTAACGTCCGTTGCCGGGCGTCCCTGGTTACTAGCAGAGGGTATGTCCAGTGGCGCCCGGCGGTCTAAAGAGGTACTATAGAAAATTAAATTACATTAATGACCTAAAACTAATGGAGCTTACGTATATTAATCAGATCACGGTATTAATGTGTTTTTTTTTAATTAAATGAAGTATCGAAGACTGATGTTGACATAGTTTTAATTAGATCGTCTTTTAATTTATTAATGACTAGAACATCGCCACGGCTCCGCCCGTGTGATATAGTTATTTCGTTCCCGGCTCGTGGGAACAAATTACTTTAAAAACATTGAAAGGATGCTAAAATATTTTTTGATTTAGGTATCCATTTGCGAGATATTCAACTTAAACTCAGTAAAATGGGCAGAGCCCCCTCCCCCTCTAAAATCAAAACGGCTAGCTTGAAAAATCTGAAAAAGTCATAATGGCAGTCCATGTAATAAACTTTGAAGGAAAGCTATAACAAATCAGATACCTTTGTTGGTTCCATAGTTACAGAGGTTATTATGGGTGACTACGGAACCCTACCCACTTGTCAGGTTTTTACATTCCCTGTAGACTGCATGTCCACGCATTAAGTTTTTAGGCATTCAAAACAATAATAACAAGAAAGCGTCATAAATTTTATCTTTTATAATTATGAATGTATGTATGAAAGGTTTACGATTTGACTTTAAGTGCAAAGTTAATTTAGAGCGGTATTATATTTTAACTCATCAGCTATAAAGCGCTATAGTGTCTAGTTTTACTAATTACATATAAACACAGTTACGTTTATATCCCCAAGGGGTAGGCAGAGGAGAAATACCCACCCAAATTTATCTATTTTGTTGGTCTCATGTAATAGCGGGCTAGCCCATTACCTTTCACTGGCCTCGTGTGAAAATCAGCGCTGATAAACGTGGCACCACCTACGACAAGATTTTATTTAAAAGAAAATTTAAAAACAATTATCTCGGTAGTTTATAAAAAATAATAGTTTTTGTTAAATTATTAATACAAGTACCTAGTTACTAAGTATTTAGCTTGTTACACAATTGTTAATTAGATAAGGGTATGTGTAGGTGTATTTGTGCGTATGTGTATATGCGTATATGTATGTCCGTATGTATGTACCTATGCAAGATTGTATTAATTTACTTCTGATATTTAGCTTAGTTTTTAACAACCTAAAATAATAAGTATAATGTACGGAGGCTCGATCCCGCAGGCAAACCGACAACACGGTTTTGTGGGGCTATGTGTAACTAAAAAAACTTTTTAATATGTCTAATAATAAAAAAATTAATAAAAAAAAAACATTATGCTAAGAGGAGACCAATTTCCACGCAGATGTGGCGTGCAGCACGCACTTGAACATTTTGTTTTGTAGACTTTTACTCCTGTCTTGTTGTAGGTAGGTACTTACAGCTTGTTACCGCCACTTCTGTCTTCGAAATAAATGTATTTCCGGGAGTTCGATTTTTGCTGAGCGCATGGCTGGTGGCTTTTTAGGTTACCTCTGGCGCTACGCAAAAATCGGGCTCCCAGATACTCACATACCGAACAACGTTTCTTGTCCTGCACCTGGAGCTAATTAGGAATAACTAGTTCTTCTGTGCGGGACTATCAACTAATCAAGCATTACCTTGACATTGGCGAATCATCGATCATTATCGATGGAGCCACATTTTTAAAAGAAGAAGAAATGTATTTCCTTTCTTCTTTCTTTCTATATATACCTAAATCAATTACATACCATTCTACATACTTATAATCCGAATATATTTTCCAATAGTCAGGACAGATGTTACATACCACTAAATATAATTTGTGCAGTCTTACCATCAGCATTAAGTTATTGTAATAATAGGAATCGAACCTATATAAGATTACCAATACCTCCGCAGGACTCGAACCTACGGCCTTTCCCTAACAAGGAGAATGCTCTGCCACTAAACTACGAACACCGATATCATACAATTGTTGCCTCTTTTTCTAGATCGCGATATTACATCATCATCATTTCAACACCGTTAGTCCGAGAAACCCAGGACTTTAATTGGCTGCGCCATAGCGGCTGGCACGTAAGATTTGTTGCCTTTCATCAACATTTCATTGCAAGGCAACGGGTTCAAAGTTTTTTTTTTCTAAAATACAATATACTCGTAGCTGCTACTTTAATTAAAGTCATTCGGCTATTTTTGACATAAACCATTATAAATGTGCCTGGTGACGGCAATAGGCTTGCTAGTTACGTAGGACTAAAAATACTGGCAAATTGTAGGTGTGTAATGCACCTCTGCCTACCCCTTCGGGGATATAGGCGTGATATGTGTATGTGTATGTGTATCATCATTTCAGCTGATCGACGCCCACTGCTTGGGCAAAGGCCTCCCCCAACGAATGCCATACATTTGGTCCTACGCTTCCCGCATCCAGTGGCTTCCCACGACCTGTACGATGTCATCCGTCCACTTTGTGGCACGCCTACCCACGCTGCGTCTCTTTCTCTTTCTCTTTGGTCCCATCGGTCCTACGAGCGATATGACGTGTAAATAACTAGTGGTTCTGTGAACAGTAGACCTTGCGTTATTTTCGCATTTTCCCCCCATTTCTCCCCCATTTTCCCCCCAATCGAAAAATCCGTTCGACAAAAGTTGCGCCTTGCAACAAAGAACACTTGTGCCAAATTTCATGAAAATCGTCTGAAAAATGCATTTTCCCCCCATTTTCCCCCCAATCGAAAAATCCCTTCGACAAAAGTTGCGCCTTGCAACAAAGAACACTTGTGCCAAATTTCATCGAAATCGGCTGAATAATGCGGCCTGTAGACCGGAACTGACACACATACATACATACAGACAAACAACGCCAAATCGGCCAGTCCTCGAGTTGAAACTGAGACGCTTCGCTCGCTCGGTCAATTAAATAAATATGTTAGGACAATTCACACAACTCCATCTAGTCTCAAACTAAGCAGAGCTTGTGATATGAGTACTAGATAAACTGATATAAATACTTATATATTTTTTTTTGTAAATACGTACATAGTACGTCATCATATATACATAGGAAATACCCAGACTTGGGTACAAGCGTATGTGTGTGTCATCACACAAAGTTTGTCCCGACCGGGAATCGAACCCGAGACCCCGGCGTCGAAAGCGGATGCACCACGCCACCGAAGCAGTCATAAGGACGTTGCCTCACGTTATTACGGTTACCCTAAAAATAAATCTCATACTTAGTTGGTGAGATCCCAAACTGTGAAGTTTACGAAACTAGCTTTTAGCAAAAGCCACAGGTTGGAGTCCATACATCTACAAAGATTTTAGCAGCAGTAGATTAAGTTCACTGCATTATGTATTGTTCAGAACTAAGTCTGACACACGGACAATTAGAAAATCGTGCTGATTTTAATTGCATTTTATTAAAGTAATGAGAGTAAACCCTCTCTAGTTTATCATGATCATTACTACTCGTATTAGAATTTTCATGATGTAAATATTTTTTTCTATGCAATGAAGGTTGTAAACTTTTTAACGGATTTCAAAAAATACACGTCAAAAATTAACACAACAACCGACTTCAGATTACCGAAACGGGATCAAACAATTGTCGGAATGGGACCAAATTGAAATGGGAACACTTCGCAAATAATAGCTTTCATTAAAAAAAATCCAAATCGGTTTACTGAGTCCAGAGATATGAGGTAACTAAAATAAAATAAAAACATATAGTTGAATTGAGAACCTCTTCCTGTTTTGGAAGTCGGTTGAAAAGGTTCTAATTCGACTGTATTTTTTGTTTGTTACTTATACCTTTCCACTGGGTGAACAACTTTTGAATTTTTTTTTAAATTGAGATCTTATTTGTTAAGCAACATCTAGCCACGACGCGTCCATGGTTATCCATTCTTCAACCGTCGTGACGGTTCAAGAATGGATAACCATTTTTTAAGTCACTGAGACCACTCCTTTTCCCAAAATTGTTTCGTAGATAATTAAAAACTAAAAACCTTCTAAAGTTTCTTGAAATAAAAAATGTTTAAAAAGTTTTTTTCACTTCTTCGTTGTTATACATGTAAATGTTAATACAATTTTCGAATGGAACTGATCGCTACACTTCTGGTCTGTATGTCACAGTGTGGTTAGCACAGGTTGGTAGCTGATATCTGTGACTTATTGCCAGTGCATTGTGTCTACGTCAAGCTTGCCGCAGCGAACTGAGCCTTATTTATTCTCGTTAGCGTTTATAAACACGTTGGAAAAATGTTGCCATTGAATTATTTATCTTATTTACTGAAAGTTTGTGTTGTGGTGTAGAAAATATTACGTAAAATTTTACTCAACGTTATAGCAAAGAATCAATCAAAGAATCAATTTCATTTATTCAGTTGAGGCACATAAAGAGCACATATGAATGTCAAAATTTTACAATTTTATGTCAAGCAATGTTATAAAAATACTAAATTAATTACATAAATAACCATTTGAAAATGATTCTTTCGCTGGTTCGGTAAGTTGGTTCTCCTGAGAAGATACCAGCAAGAAACTCAGGTAGATTATCCATTTTCTTTTTTAATAATGTTTTGTTTACATTGTGTTACAATTTATATTGTACGAGTGGCTAACATCCTCCTGCGGAATTTTATTAAATATTTTTATACATTTGCCTACAAAGTAATTACCAACTTTATGAAGTCTAATTTTTGTCATTGCCAGTTTATTTTTATTTCTTGTACTATAATTATGGTTGTCGGATCTTTTTTTGAAGAGTTCTATGTTCTTCCGTACATATACGAGGTTGTCGTAAATATATTGAGAAGAAACGGTTAAAATATTAATTTCTTTAAATAGTTCTTTCAGCGAGTCACGAGGTCCGAGTCTATAGATTGCTCGTATAGCTCGTTTCTGTAATATGAATGTATTATCAATATCAGCAGTTGAGCCCCATAGCAGCAGACCATATAACATAACATTAGCTAAAATAAACGAATCGTGCCGTTTTTTCATCAGTCAGTGACCTTATCTTTCTAACCGCATAGGCAGCCGAACTAAGTCTTCCTGCCAAGGCTGTAATATGAGAACCCCATTGCAGTTTACTATCTAAAGTTATTCCAAGAAAATCTGTGGTATTGACTATTTGAACTAATTCATTATTCATAGTAATATGAGTATCCACCTGTCTAACATTGGGCATAGTAAATTTTACACATTTTGTTTTCTTCGCATTGAGCAGCAAGTTGTTACTTGTGAACCAATGCAGTATTTCCGAAAGGGTATTATTTACATCGTCAAGTACTACTTTTCGTCTATCACTTTTAAAAATTAATGATGTGTCATGAATTTGAACTCATAAGATCCTTCATCGCCAGAATTTATTCCTGATACTCACTTTTAACATTACAATACCTATCAGTCATTATATCTACCGATTTATTTAAATTATTAATTTCTGTTTCTAACTTTAAGATATTGTTATTATAATCAGAGATATCATTTTCAATTAATAATGAATACATGTCAAGTTCATCGCCTAGGTGCCTTGTCTCATTAATATACTTGACTTTTTTGTACATACTTTTTTGTCTTTTAATAAGTTTTTGGGTTTTTCTAATGTATTTATTAATTTTCACATATTTATTAAGTTTGTTTCTACTGCACTCGACTATGCCCATCTTGTGATTGGAAGTATGAGCTATTAAGATATCATCCTTTGTTAAGTCTATTGCAATTGTGGGTTCTACGTTAGGTTCAGTAGCAACAAGGTTGGGCACACTACCAACTAACTCCTCAAATAAGTTATGGGCATGGGATACCATAGTGTCGCGTTTCTCGGACTCAAGGTGGGAAATGAGGTGATGGGCTTCGTGCAGCTCCTGTTGCTTGCAGCTTGAGGCCCTGTTCGTACTCATCGTTGCACTCTCTAAACCAAGATACAATGGTTTGTAATCTGTCTCGCTCATCTGTCCCGCTCATCTAAAACTAACCTATTTTCTGTATGCATCACAGCCATCTGCTTTTTTATGATGTCGTATTTATTTAAGCTATCCTTGTTCCTTTTCATTGTCATCTCTTTCCCTATGCAACTGTTGAATCAACATTTTTGATACCTCCAATTCCTTCAATGTCAGGTCAAGTTTTCTCAAGATATCGTCATGTTTAGCCTCATCACGGCGAGCAGAATACAAGCTACGTGTGACTGGCATTACGATATTATAAATTTATACTGGCGTCGATACTAAGAAAACTACCTGATCAATACACTAAGTACACAAACAAATACGTAAGCAACATCAAAACGTATCGGATTGAACACACGAGCGTCTATGCATTGGTGGTTAAGGCAGGCCATGTCACTTGCCTAACGATCGCAAAAAAATACGTGACGTCAGCGACAACTTGAAGTTGTAAGTCAGTAAGGGTTGTCTCTTGTTTGTGATACGGCATTGACCATAGAGTTGATATTGACGTCATAATTATTGGTCAAATTATGCTGGTACTTTCCTGTCAACCCTAACGTTCGAATGATGTTCTCTATAAACAAAACAATGTGCTTTAATTAACGTCAGAGTGCAAGTTCTGTATGTATGTACTATTCCCTATTCTGTGGTTAAGGCAAGATTTGCGTTTCGACTATGTGAGTTTGATACCCGGGCACCACACTACTGATGTGAACCTACTCCTAACACAAGCAGTTTTAGCTTAGCTGGAGGTGTTAACGGTAATTCTAGAAACTCATATTTGCAATTGCTAGTAGGCTGGATGCCGCTTGCTTGATGGAAAGTCAAAGCGACGTCTAAAAATCACAGGCCAATTTTATAGCACACAGCACTATCAGAAGTGGCACTCAAGTTGGCGGCTCGATACCTCTTCACGCTCCGCTGAACGAACCCAGAAATTGTTATTTTTTATACCCTCATGTCGAAAAATACAAATTATGATTTCCGGTACTTAAAAAATTAAAATAATAATAATAAATAATAATAAAATAATAAAAATCTTTATTTTCCCCAAAAATAAAATGTTCTTAACACAAATTATAAAACCTTAGAAGACAATCAATGATAACTTTAAAAGGCAGATAACGTCAGGTCGGCAGATCACGCCTGCGGGACACCATCTGGTCGCTCTTATTGAGCATGCTGTACAGTAGCCGCTTAGAGGTGGCTATCTCTTCCTGGCTGAAACTCGACGAACATATCTGGATGGCCGACAGCTCGTCCAACACATCCAGCTTCTGTTGCAGGAACGCCAGTACCTCATTTGGGAGAAGTTGCGCCGCACTTCAAACGTGCTACACTATACGAGTAGGTATTAGTCAGCACACGTGGACACGTGATGCGGACGCATCTAACCACGGCTCAGACAAGACACTGAAATAAGTTATTTTATGATAGGTACAGGTTTTGTATGAGATTTTCTGCAAACGTGCTTGTTCTAGAAAACCCTATCAACATCTGCAGAGACACTTACTAACTGATTGTCGAAATTTTTATATAATGACGTTTCTTAACCTCTTCGGAGCAAAAATGCCTGGGAACGGAATTAGTGTCGCTTCTGCAAGGAAACGTAATGACAGGTGCTGTCTACCGCATTGGGAAGTAAAGAGTTTATTCTTTAAGTGTAAAAAATATGCATCGTCCTACATAATATTCTTCACTCATCCTCACAGAAGTCGTTCATCAGTCTTTGGAAACACTAACTTACAATAAAGACATTCGCGCTGTGAATCGATTACAGCGCTGCCAATAAATCCCCCTACGTCTGATTACCTTCTGATTTAAAGCGATTTGAAGCTGGATTAGAGACGGGTACAAATTGCTGAATTGTGTTCGACTGGGAATTGTAGCGATTTTAAAGTTCTTTTCGACTGTTTTAAGGGTCTCGAGGGGTTGATGACAGTATAATGAAATGGTCTGGAAACTTCTAAATACAGTCTATATGGGTATTTAAAATTTAAGATTACTCACATTACTATTAAAATTTTAGGTATATTTACCATGTATTGTTATTGAGTTTCTGATAATTCGTCACTGTTGCAAGTGTCATGATTTTGGAAGTCAGTACTGAACTAAAGAAGTCTCATTCCAAGACATTTCTATACAAAATGAAAGTAAATTATCTGTTTTATTTTGAATTAACAGTTTTATTTTCTTTTTGACTGTCTGCCTGTTTCTTTTGGCTAATGAAAATGAAACTGAAACTGAAACTGAAAAAATATATTTATTCAAGTGGGTTACAAGGTAACACTTTTGAAAGTCAGTCAGTTACAATTAAAGTCTAAATAGCTTCTAAACTTACAATTACTGCCAGATTCGCAAAACAATAGATAGAGCCTGAGCCTGAGAGAAAGAACCTGGCAATAAAGCTCACGGGCACTCTTTGCTAATAGTATGAAATTACAATATTAAGTACCTACATAACGAGCTAAGATTTTATACATAGTTGTCAAAGCAAAAAAAAAGTACAGTTAGTAAACGACGTTATAGAGTCGCGCTTAAATAGTTTAAGTGAGGTGCAAGCAACTCATTTCCATTTCTCATTATCATCAAAATAATGATTAATATCTTAGGCTGCTTTTTAACCTGGGAATGTGTTCCCATGGGAATTGGAACAAAAAAACTACACAACGCAGAAAAACTTTGGGCATATACTTTTGTAGTTCTAGGTACCTCGGTATTCGTGAACACAAAACCGTACCCCTTATTTTATAAGTGATTCTCTTTTCATGAAAACCTTCAGTTACTCTTCGGAGAGTGCTTGGCTGTCTAAGCGGGAACTTTCTCAAAGGCAGTTCACAACAATTTATTTAATTGCACCTTAGTAGCAATTAGCTTTAAAACACAAGCTGGTTGACCAATCAGAAAGCAATGTTGGTAAAAGGTAGTTCAAAGGTGCGTCGGTTAGAACCAAGTTGGAAAAAATAAGAACATGCTTTTGCTGTTTTGTGGAGGAATTGTTTCTTTTATTGCATTAAGTATATTTCAAACGTGGCGGAATTTATAGGCGGTAGAGATTATAGAATATTTGTTTGGAATCTTTACACATGTTTGGACCAAAATTGTTTCATATAGTTAATAATTTGGTCATCTTTTTGTTCTGGCATCTTAATTTTAAATTATCTAGGTATTGTGTTTTTAGATGAATATATCCGTAAATAACATATTTTCTACGTACTAATTGCTGATTCAACAAATCGTAAGCCTAAATCTTGTATCTCTTCTTTGCTTGCAGTAGCATGGTGGCTAATTGGCTTTGTGATTCGAAGACATAAGTCCGTCAGTGGAGCAACAGTTAAGAACAGACTCTTTGTTTTTCAAGTCCGCGGCCCAGGGCCCTACTTTCATTGCCGGGCGCCTCAGGTTCCGCTCTCTTAAGTGTTCCCCAGTGGGAGAACAGACCCTTAAGTTACTTTAGAATTCATAGGTATACATTATACGTAGTACATTTGACGGAATATGAGTTCTCTGATATCTCTGATGAAATAAGCATAAAAGTAACTTGATCAAAGCCTTTGCCGTGCTTTGACTTTGCGCAGACTTTATAGAACCGTATATAAAATGAAACACACACACGCACATAATATTATTGCAATATAATCGCTCATCTCTTTTATCTCAAATCAATGGAACTTAGCTTCTGACAAAGCTCCTTTGTGAAAACATTCATCTGTGGTTAAAAAATACTCTGTATAAATTAATTAAAGTGTAAAAACATATTATACATACAGTACTTATACCTATTTCACAGAAAAGGTGGGCTTGCAAGTACTACGCAACAAGGGGTGGACCGTCTTTTCCAGGCACCATAGAATTCTATTAAAACCTTCCCGACTTCTATACTTTATGCTTTCGATTGTCGGCATTTGGTGGAACTTATAGTAATACATTTTGAATTAAACTCACTTGTAAATATGCTAACCTAGCAGGTGATTACATATATGAGCCGTTTGGGGTTGAGACACTGGGGTCATGGGGTCCGAGTGCTCGACGCCTTTATAGAGACATTGCTAAACGCTTAATCGATGCTTCTCAGGACCAGAAGGCTGGCTATTTTCTGGCCCAAAGGATAAGTATCGCCATCCAACGTGGCAACACAGCCAGCATTCTGGGAACCTTTCCAGTCGGCAATGACGCGGAGGATTTTTTAAACGATATTTTGTAATGTAAATATTTTTAGTATATAATTATGTATATTGTAATTCTTATTGTAAATAAAAAACTTGTACAGATCCACAATTCTTTAGTAATCAAGTCCAATATCAGGTATGGTTAGCTTGAAAATGAATTTCTTGATTAGATTAGACCAAGACAATGAATGTAGTGTTGTGAGAGAATATACCTCTGATGATCCCATAAGGCAAAACCGGAACGTACAAGTGAGTTTAATTCAAAATGCCTGACTTCTGTTGCCGGGCATCCTGGGTAAACCTTGGGAAGGATACCCGGCGGGCTTTTGCCACTCATGCGAACACTTCAAAGGCACTACTATTGAAATACTATTTTTTTTTGTTTCAGTATCAATATTCTACTTTTACCGGGAATCGTGTTAATTCCCGGTAAAAGTATGAATATATTTAACACGTACAGTCGAGGATGAATAGCGCCTAAAACAAAACACGTAGTAACATAATGTGAGTTTTTATAGGTCACTCGTTTAGTAATGAACCTAGAAAACTTCCTTAAGTTGAAGACCTTGATACGTTTAATAACAACAACATGTTTGACCCAAATCTTACGATTACCTAACTCTTGGAAATATTTAGAAATGAAAAAAATTGAAACCTATACAAACAATTTTTTTTTTGCTAAAACCGGGTTTTCTCCTCCCACTGTGAAAAATCAGGAAAAAATCATGATGGTAGTTCGTGTAATTTACTTTTAAGGAAAACTATAACGGTTTTTCTTTTTTTTTTAACGTGGTCGGTGATGCATTTACGCACTTCACCGTCTCGCTGCGGGGGGGGGGGGGGAGCGAGACGGCTTCATGTGGGACTCCCGGCCCTAGGATGGAAATGCCGGACTACCCACTAAAACCTATCCACGGTGTTTCTCCTTCGCCTTAACCGGGCCGCCGGATAGGCAGGAACTGTTAAGCAACGGCGGCCCGGCAAAGGGGCGCTCTTTCGAGCTAATCTCGGGGGGGGCTGACCCCCCCTGATCGGCATCGGACTCCTCAGGGCCATTCGCGTGAGCGGTGGGCCCCCCGACCCACCGCCCACGGCCCTATCAGTCGGGGGCTTGGGCGTAGGCAATACGCCGTCGCCCCCCGACTGGTGCCAGCCGGGGCGGGAGCATACGTGGCCCGAAACGTTTTTGGTCTGTTTTTGAATAGCCTGTGCTGTGCCACTTCTTTCAAAGAGCTGTCTTCTGCAAATAATTGACTGAGCGAGTTAAGCGTCTACATTTTGAGACTATAAATAAAATTATATTGCACTATTTTGCTTTCGTCTGTCTGTCTGTCTGTCTGTAAGTATGTATGTTCCAGGGTAGCGGCTTAGAAGTTTACATTTATAATATTCAATGGATTCAGGCGTCACCTGGCGAAAGTCCATGATAAAAACAATGGAAAAATGATGTTGAAATTTAAAAATTGCAATTATTTCGCTAAATAGAAGACATGTTAAACGTCGACTTTCGTCGACGATGTTTTTATAATATTGCTAAATATGTAAACAAACAACCCGACTGCCGTTCCACCATATAACTTTTTTGTTGACGTTATCTATGAAACTCGCGAGAAGAATACAAATCGAATAATAAAAGCGGTCAAGCGGTTTAAGATATAAGAGATATAAGAGGCCACAATAGAACTTACTAAACTAATATATTTTACATAGTTTAGAATAATATTATATTTATGTCTGACTACCGTACGCCTCTTTTTTTTTAACCGTACGCCTGTGACTTTGTGCTTTATTAAGAAGTACACGACGACCGCGGCTTCGCCCATTTGAGAAATAACAAACAAAAACCGTGTTCAAGAACCAACTCCATCCATTGGTGAAAACCGCGTCAAAATCCGTTGCGTAGTTTTAAAGATCTAAGCATACATATACATAGGGGCCGAAACGACTTTGTTTTTTACCATTATGATTAGAAGAGAAATATACAGAAACCTGTAATTTCGGATATTCTAAGTAATTTGAGTGACCCCATTTTGAATCAATAAGTAAGATATCAATAGTGAGTGGTTGCTCATTAATTATATCTTAGTGTACAGTGAAGCTTATACCTTTCCCTATCTATTCAAAGAACCAGGCGTATGTATAACCCTTCAAAAACAATCAACACTCACATTAGTGTTGAATGTTACTCTTTGACATAAACTCCAAACAAATCCCAATAATTTCCATGAGAGATTAGTTTTCAAATTAAATTCGCTTGATAAACTGACACATGACAACGGCACCTGTTCAGATCATTTCTATGGGACAAAATATCAATTGGGAATTTGAAACATGATAATAACATTGACTAGTTTCACATCATCATTTATTGCCATCATTTATCACTAATGCTTCAGTGGCGTGGTATCAAATATGTGTAGCGTAGTGTCAGATTTTAATACTGAGAGTCAACTACGAAGTCGGTTAGAAACAAAACCTAGAGAGAGACATTACTTATGACCCCTCCGTACCTCGGAGAGCACGTTTCAGTTGTCAGTCCGGTTGCCGGTAACGACTGCCAACATCTATGGCAGTTCACAGTTCGTTACAGGTATTTGGAGCCATAAAAATCTGACTGGTCTATCTACAGAGCTTTGATATTGCCCACGGGTTGTTGAGTTCAGAAACACGGAAAATATTGAAGTTCAGCCGCATCGCAGTTAGAGTGGGAAGCCAACCCCAACCTGGGTTGGGAAAAGACTCAGTGGATGATAAGTGAAACCTCAAAATAGGTACCTACACACCTGTTTCCAATAGAATCTTAAAGAAATCAAAACTTTCAAAAGTAAGGCCAAAGAAGTGGCAAAGTACAAGTATGTTTAACTAGGTATGCAATGCATGCTGCTAATTGCAAATGTTGAACGGAGCAAATGTTGAATTCTATTTTCATTGTTAAACCACGTGTTACCATGGCAACTATTTAATCATCTGGTTTTTCGGTGATTATTCCTCCGTGGTCAGCTCTATTTCATGATTTCAGATATATGCACTCCCGGGTATGATGTCGACCAGCATGCCAAATTTGGTCAAAATCGGTCGAACCGTTTCGGAGGAGTAGGCACACAAACGATTTACGCTTGTCGGAGAAGTAGTTTAACGTTTGCTGCAGCTACCGATGTCAATGTGTCTAATTTCTTCAAAATTCGACCATTTTTAATATGTTACAAAATACAATGACATATGTAATGAAGTCTATATAGGTATCCCTCCCGACTTTTTGTTGGTCAGATGTAAAAGTGTGGAGACTATTGCCCTTTTGGAGGACTTCAGAATACGCTTTGCTCTACAAAGTTGCTCGTTGACCCTTAGTACTCTTTTTACATGATAGTTGAACAAATGAAATACTTATAAAAGCAATTGCCTTGTCTTTGAGTATATAATAGTACTTGAATACTCAATATCTATCTCGACAAAAGGGGAGCCTAAGTCAGAGCTTCGTCCTTGGTTCACATTGATGTACCAAAAGTAAATAAAGATAAGCTTGGCAACAAAAGATGTTGATAGGAAATTGGGTTATCGATTGAAATAACACTTATTCTATATAACTTTTTGGCTAAGTTTTCAAACTAGCCGGCCAGTCTGACGTCAACCTTAAAATATTAGTAAACAGTACATACATAAGAAGGCGACTCTTTATTTACCTCAAAAAAAAAAGTATTTTAAAATAAAACTTGCAAAAACAAATGTCTACGGTGCATCTCCAGCTTTGTTGACAATTTCAGTGACTCCAACTATATGCAACTTTACAGAAAATCAACCAACTTCTGTGCGGTGGAGACTCGGCCTTAGGGAATGCTCTTACAAACTGAGACTACAACCGAAGACCTGTAAATTGCAATCCATATTTTTGCGATTTACATTTTATAAAATTAGTGTATAACAAAGGTTAAGCAACATCGACTCAGGCCGGTCTTAGGATGGGTGACCATTTCTTAAGAGATTGAGACCCCTCCGTGCCTCGGAGAGCACGTTAAGCCGTCGGTCCCGGTTGTCATACTAACATCTATGGCAGTCGTTAGGGATAGTTGGAGCCCTAAATCAAAAATCCGACCGGTTTTCGATATCGCCCATGGGTTATGAAGGTCAGATGGCAGTCGCTTCACGGAAAAGATTTGGAAGTTCTGCCGAATCGCAGTTAGACTGGAAAGTCGACCCCAACTGAGTTGGGAAAAGGCTCGGTGAATGATGAGTGTATAACACCCGCCCGGAGAAACAGGCATCCATACATACATCACGTATGTATAATTCAAATAAAGTCAGTACTTCACTTGACTGCTTCGGTGGCGTGGTCGGTAGTGCATCGGCTTTCGACCCCGGAGTCAACAAAAATATTTGTGTGATCCACAAATGTCTGTTTCGGAGTTTGGGTGTTTTCTATGTTTAATATGTATGTATTTAGAAGTATATAAGTATGTTTATCAGTTGTCTAGATCCCATAGTACAAGCTTATAGCTTAGTTTGGGCTTAGTTGACGATGTGTGAGAATATCCAAAAATATTTAGTATTTGAATGGAATCCGGCGTTACCTGGCGAAAGTCCATGATAAAACAATGGGGTAAGATGTAGAATTTTTATATAATTGCACTAATTTCGCTAAATAGAAGACATTATAAACGTCGACATATGTTTCACCAACTCACGAGGCATTCTCAAGACAATTATATAAAAATTCAACATCTTACCCCATTGTATTTAGTATTTATTTATTTCATACATATGATACAGGTCTAAATATAATAAATAACATATATATTTTTCTACGAAATCAGAAGGTAAAATAAATGCGAATGTTTATCCAAGAAAATCCGTGCTGACAATAGCCAGTCGAAAGCACGAGACCTCGTTGCTCGTTGCCCACTCGCTCACAAACTCGTACGAGCGTAATGAATAGAGATTAGGTACTTATAAAACAAAAACTAATCTAATAATTTAATATACTTAACTATATATCAATAAATTGTTCTATCCGGTGAGCGTTTCCGTCCCAATAACTCCTTTCAAACTAAGCTTGAGTTATTCGCGTGGTCCAATTTATAAGAATGACTTATTTGTAGCCTCAACAAATTCAGTCCAAACTTTTTAATAAATTGTCTTGACAAAGGAAGTGAAAGACATAATTCATAATGTTTCTTTTCATGTATAGCTGAGCATAATTCATAAATATTGACAGATTTAGTTAGTTTAAGACCGAAAACTATTACAAAATCGTAAGTATAAAGAGCTCAGAGCGCACATCGACATCGCTATACTTTTTTACCTATTCAGATTATCACAATAAAACCTGTCAATTGTACTAAATTCCATTTCGTAAACAAAGAAAGTTGACTGGATGATGCCGTGAGGTGAAACCGGTCAGTAGAAATAAATATATAACAGTGGAAAATATGTGTTTTTGTGAAATATGTGTAGCAGATTCCATCAATCGACAGTATAAATAGTCTGTAAAGAAAAGAAAAAAAAAATACAAGTAACTTTTGAATATAGGTAGCTAAAAATAAGTGAGGTCATGTGCTGGGCAAGTGCCACTGGAAATGCTCTGTGTGCTAACCAGGGGCACTCGGCAATGCACGTATGGACGTAGGAGCGGCCGCGGAAATTAAAAAAAAAGTCATATAGGTACTGTATTTTTAAAACTTACTTAACATTATTATTATCATCGACTGTTTGTATTAATGATGACATTAATAAAATCTATTTAAATAAAAATGAATTGCCGTTCATTTGGCTAACTCAAATTAGGAAATGGCTAAATCAAATTAGGAATGGGTGATTTTGATCTTGGGATATCTGTGGAAATTCAATGAAGGTTTGAAAGGTTTTTAGTTTATAATAAAACACACATATAAATAAATTTACACTAGTACAGATGAGTAAGAAAATTAAAACATGAATTTGCTCGAATACCTCGCTAGATCGGGTTAGTCACTAACTGAACGAAGAATTCGACACACGTGTGGTCAGTTGGCGAAAATCAACTGTAGAACATCGTATTCTTTCGTCATCTGGACACACCAATATTATTACGTGTGTCCAGATAGTGAAACTTAAATAAATAAATTTTCAGTTGTCGTCAGCTGGACACACATAGGATTTTTTTGCAAAAAAACCTTACAGTCAGGTTGAGAATCGCTTCGACCATCGAATTTAGAATTAATGAGTTCTGACAAACGTGTTCCAATTTCTGACTTTCGAAATAAAACCAATACGACAATGATTGAAAACGGTTTAGTACTCATCTAAGTACCTACCTATACTTTTATTACAAATGACCACACGTGTGTCGAGTTCTTCATGTCCAGTTAGTGACTAACCCGCTAGATCTTACACTTTACACCCGAACCTTAATCCAGGTTTGAACAAGTTCTGATATTGAGAGATGTTCGGTAGCTCGTTGCTACCATTTGTCTTAGATTATTATTTTCCTTATAACACAATGACAGATGGGAACGACTTCCATGTCCTTTGACCTTTGATTCTAATAACCAAACTGAAATGACCCGATTTAGAATTTTCATTTCGTAAGAAATTGGTATCACAACTAATTTGAAATCATTCATTCAAGAAAAAAAATATTTAGTGAAATTTGGTTTGTTTTATTAACCGACTTTAAAAAGGGAGGGAGGTTCTCAATTCGCCTGCACATATTTTGATTTTTTCTGTATCTTTCAACTGAGTGGTGGTTTTAAAAAAAAAGCTACTACTTCTTAAGTGGTCTCATTTCAATTTGGTCCCATTCCGGTAATTTAAAGTTTGTTTTTTAAAGTAGATTTAACGTATGACAAGTAGATGCAACACTAAAGCTTAAAACTCACTGGTCCTTCACATACGACGTATGCCACGCGACGTGGGTAACAGCGACACACTGGTCCGACGTCTTACGACGTCTGACGTTCCCGTTATCTACGCGCTATGACACTTTAAACGTGTGTGACAGCGTCGTACGCGTGGGATAGCATGGGAACACGCCAATCTGGCGTGGTGACGCGTAAGACAGCGTAGTGTACCATACAAATTGTATAGGCTAGATTCTGTTCAGATGTCATAATGCGTGGTGTACGTCGCATGTGAAGAATGAGTTTGTCCGTCCATTTAAGGTCGTAATTCGATACCAGATAAGTAAATAACATCTTTCGAATATTAAGTTTTTTTACTATGTAGGTATAATGTATGTATGTATGTAAGTGTTGTCGTTATATTTTTTAATAAAACCACACAGGAATCAAGAGGTACATAAATCGATTGCTCTGAATTGGGGTACCTACCAAATTTAATCTAATTCTGAAACTGTTATGAAACACTTTGGATAATCGCTGTAACATTGTTTTAATAAAATAACTGATGCCTTCAGTTTCGTTTTCTTGTAATACTTTCTAGTTCTCATTTCCCCGGCTTCCATACCGGTTAAGGGTATTGATGGTCTACAGTAGTTAGACCAGTCGGAATTTGTTTCAGGGCTCCGAATACCCGGAACGACTGCCGTACATGTTTGTATGACAACCGGGACCGACGGCTTGACGTGCACTCCGAGGCACGGACAACGCAACAATCTTTAACCACAACCTTCTTTTAATAAAGTAGGAAAACAGCGAGAGCGGCTTCTCAAAGCAAAAAGAACTTCACAAACCGTCCAATTATAAAAAATTCAATCAGTTTCAATTACATCGGACTTGTTCAGTGTGAACACACCATTATCTCTTATAGCCGCCGATGCCGGAATTTTGGCGAAGTACCAAAGACTTTTTGAATAAATTGATTGAACTTTTTTGAAGTTTAAAATACTTTTATCTTCGTCAAAGTGTAAGCGTTTGGGGAGCGAAATTGAAGGTGAATTTTGAAAGACGTCTTACGAATTTCAAGTTTAAGAATTTAAACGGTTTTTATGGGCCTTCAGTAATTTAAACTATTATTTAATTTGGGCCAAGATAGTAGGTATGTAGCATTGGTCAATTATTTAAATTCGGTTTACTATTTAAAGATCTTATAATCTCGTACCTACCTATTTGAAGTTGATTAGTTAACCACACGATTTAATCAATAACACTAACATTTTTAAAGGGCAAAGAGCAAAGCACTTCAATGTGATAAAATAATCAAAAGGTCGACACTTCAAATCGGACTCGAGTTAAATAATGGCTGCGAATATTTTGATCCCGACGTTTGATACACAGGCTTTCAAAGGCTTTATTGCTTTAATATTTATCAGTTACCATCTTAAACGTAAAATTAATATGTACATAATCTATACTATGTAGCACAAAGAGGTTGTCCTTCAAACGAGGGGGTCGTGGCTAAGTGGTAACTTGTTAGGGTTTATAAGTAATTGCAAAGATTAAGCAAACCTTAGCCAGGCCGGCCAGAGCCGCGCCGGTACTGTATGGAGGTACTATTAGGCTGGGTGACCAAATCAAAGACATCGCTCGGTCCGGGTTGCCATACAAATGCCATCTATGGCAGTCGTTTCGGGTAGATGGAGCTTTAAAGAAGCTGACTGGTCTAACTACAGAACTTACGTCAGATGGCAGTCACTTCATGGAAAATATTGAAGTACCGCATCGCAGATAGACTAGAAAACCGACCCAAATTAGGTTGGGAAAAGGCTGAGTGAAAGATAATTACTTTGTGTGATACTGTTAAGCGCGATGGTTTCTTTTGTGTCGGGGTCTATTTTCATAATAGCATAAAAAATACACGTGCAAAAATTGACATGGCAGCTTCAAATTACCGAAATGGGACCAAATAATTGTCGGAATGGGACCAAATTGGACCGCTTGAGAAGTAGTAGCTTTCATTTAAAAAAAAATTTAACAAAAAAAACATTCAGTCGATTGAGAACCTCCTCCTTTTTTGGAAGTCGGTTGAAAATGAGGTTGTATGAAATAGTTATGAATTTAATTGGTAGTATTTTTTTGTAATCCCGCGGCTTTAGACTCCATCGTCCATTGCCGAGCACCCCGGGTGCGCACTCTGTATTCCCGGCAGAGTATACCCCATGGCGGCGCCCAGTTACCTGTCTAGATCAAAATACAAATTTAATATTAGCCTCCATGAAGACCTCCATGATCGGGGCCTGAGGACGGCGGGATAGTCACCCGCTGTCCTTACAGAAGCAGCGGGGCTGAGGCTCCGCAGCACGCAACCAGAGTCACACAGATGGCCAATGTCCGCCGGGCGCCACTGAGAATACCTTCTGGTACATAACAGAGACGCCCGGAAAAAAAGAAAGAAAGAAAGAAAGACTCATTTATTATTCCACAACAACAAAACAAACACACCGGTTACAAAAAAAATACACAAACTAAAAAATTAATAAAATAAAAATTACCTCAAATAAATACTTATAAATACTAATGTGGAATAATAAAAAAGTTTACATTTCTGCTACATAATTTATGTTATCCATCAAGTACCGACAATCTTATGTAGGTATATATAACCTAAATGACATGCACGAATGTCCTTCAGAACTGTTCTATAATTGGTAAACATTCTCCTCTTAAACCCCTTAAGTAACTAAACATAATGTATTCAGGGTTTGTTTATATTAAGTTTCAAACTTGAGCAAGACAGTCCACAGCTGAGAATGACGCTACTGAAATATTAACTGTAAAGTGGTGTTCACACTAGTCTAGCGCTACTGTCTTAAAACTCGCTTTAAATAGACTCATGATTTATTGGCTCGATGTGACCAGAATGTCGTATGTGGGTACGGATATTAAAAGTCGACTACAACACTCATATTCTGTGGTTTGTAAAAAAGCGAACTATTGGACTCTGAGGAGTTCGATTTTTGATGAGCGCGTGGCAGGTGGCTTTTTGGTTACCTCGCTCCGCAAAAATCGGGTTTCCAGATACTCTCATACCGAACAACGTTTCTTGTCCTGCACCTGGAGCTAGTTAGAAATAATTGATTCTTCTGTGCGGGACTATCAACTAATCAAGCATTGACATTGGCGAAATTAAATTAAATTAAATATATTTCGGACATTTTCCCACAACGTGAAAGCTAGCCCAAACTAAGCTATAAGCTTGTGCTATGGGATCTAGACAACTGACAAACATACTTATATATTTCTAAATACATACATATTATACATAGAAAACACCCAAACTCCGAAACAGACATTTGTGGATCACACAAATATTTGATTCGACTCGGGGATCGAACCCGGGACTCCGGAGTCGTAAGTCGATGCACTACCGACCACGCCACCGAAGCAGAAATCATCGATAAATATCGATGAAGCCACGTTTTTAAAAGAAGAAGAAGACTGAAATTGTGGGCTCAAATCCCACCCAATTCAAAACTTTGTGTGATGAGTACCATGGTTTGTTTTGTGTCAGGGTGTAACTTATCTAGGTAATACGTAGGTATGTATTTTGATCCTTATAAGTATGTTTATACCAAATTTAATTTAATAGTTTCTATATTAGTTGAGGCGTGAAAGCGTAACAGGTTGAAAAACAAACACAGTTACTTTCGTATTTATAATATTAGTACCTGCAGAAGTAAGGTTGGTGAATTGAATTGAGTTATTCACTTAGTTTTATTTTTAATTTCACACTGATCGGTTTCGCGGCATTTTAAGATACTATATAATATTGCGTTTAAAGGCATTCCATTATTTTATGCTTTTAATCACGCGGGTATTATTCGTATCGAGCCGTTACTGTGAACTAGGCTTTATAATTATGTGTATTGAGTTAGGTAAATATTTACTGAACAGATTAAGAAAGTCTGCCTTGGAACATGGCAAGGAATACATCTGCTGCTTGTTAAATAAATCAGTTCGATTCTTGTGTCTCTACCCGAGAGTTAATTTTGTTAATTTCTTGCCCCGAGCCCTATGATCATGGCATCGGACGTGTTTGTTAATTAACACAATTTTTTAATTTACTGCTCGGATATCATTCGATCTTATTATAATAGGTCAGGAACGAAACGCTCTGACACTGCAATGCTTCCTAAGAACCTGCAAAATTGCACTCAAACAATGCGTCTATTTTGTAATGTTTCTTCTTAAGAAAATGTCTACTTGCTATGCGCGTGTGTATTTAAACACTTCCACCAATCTCGCCGCGTATGCGAGTGCGACAAGCGGCCGGTGTCCACGCACACGCCCAGCGTGCCTGTAAGCTCCAGTATTTGATAATTTCATCGAAATAACAAAAGACATCACGTCACAAAATCCCAGAACCCTGGCACGGTTGCAACCCCTCCACTCCAATAACCCTGGGACTGCCAGACATGAGACGTGCTTTTTAAATATATCTCCGGAAGTAACCACTACCGACACTCCATACTCACTGATCGTGCTTACCTGTGTTGGGCACATGCTCTAAGAAATTTAGCCGTGCCAGGGGTCTGGGATTTGGAGACATGATTTCTATTTGCATTCCGAAGAAAATACAAAAACTGAAGCTTTATAAAATGAGGTAAGTAAGGTACCATTTTACCCATCTTTGCTACCTGATACCTTCGGAAGTAACCACAACCGACACTTCATTTACTGACCGTTCTCACCTGTGTTGGTAACATGCTCTGAGAAATATCCAGCCTTTATAACGTGAGGTACTTATGTCTGTCAGTCATGGGCTCCAAGTCTATAATACAAGTGTACTTGCCTAATTACTCTTGTGCTGCTACTGTGGGTACAAAGACTATGCGGACAGATCAGTGAGGAATAGCTAGTGTTGAATATTTACGTTTACGTAGTAAAGGGTTTCATGTCTAATCTCTACCATCTTTCTTTACAGCTTTTCATTTAGGATTTACCCCATAACTGCATAATTTTACGAGTAATCTTCTGGCTTCGAATAAAAAATTTTAGATAATTTGGTAAAGAATTCGAATTTACCACCTTGTTGGTTACGGTTGGGATTCGGTATTTACGTATAGGTAATTTATCTCTGCCTACCCCGGGGCGTGATATCAGCGTAATCACTACGTATTATACCTACAACAAATTTCTACGCAGCGTTTGTCTGTTCGCGATAAACTGACAAAGTACTGCACCGATTTTAATGCTGCTTTCACTAATGGATAAGAGTGGTTCTCAAGGAAGGTTTTAGTATATAATTTGTCACGGGTGAAGCCATGGACGTCGTGAGATAATAAAATGTAGGATATCGAGAGGTACTAGTAATAAATATATTATTTGACTTTAACTTTACTAATGTTCAGAGGTAAAGTTTGCTAGTGGGAAATCTCAACCAATTTCGAAAACTATTAAAATAAAATAAAATTAATATAAAACATTGGTAAATATGTTGTTTAATTTTTAAAAAATAATAGCATATATTTCGCTCAAAACAAACGTTATAAACGTCGACATAATGTTTCACCTCTACACGAGGCATTATCAAGACTGTCTCAAAGAGAACAACTGTTGTTCGTTTGGAGCGAAATTTATACTATTTTTTTTTTTAATAATCATCATATTTACCATTGTTTTATCATGGACTTTCGCCAGGTAACGTCTGATTCACAATTCCCACAACGCCATCTAATCTCAAACTAAGCAGAGCTTGTGATATGAGTACTAGATAAACTGATATAAATACTTATATACATTTTTTTGTAAATACATATATATTATACGTAGGAAACATCCAGACTTCGGTACAAACGTATCTGTCTTCACACAAAGTTTGTCCCGACCGAGACTCCGGCGTCGAAAGCGGATGCACCACCGACCACACCACCGAAGCAGTATAAAAAACATAATCCCCTATTAGTGAAAAAGGCTTTTCTATTTCGGTAATGTGTTCCCGTGCGAATTAGGATTGAGAATTCTCCCACGTGTGTGGAGCCGCGGGCATCAGCTACATTATTTGAATAAAAAGCTTATTAATCTTCAAAAACACTTAAAAGTTTTCAAAACTTTCCCTAAGTTTACTAAACACGTTGAAATTCTTTAAAACAATCTGACACAACGGTGATAACCAGAGATGCGTCAGAAAAAAAAAAAGAAACGTTATTGGCTAAGAATATTAAATAGCTACTTACTTATTCCTGATTGGTGGTTAAATTGAAATGATGTAACCGATTTACTATCTCGGAATTCTTCATTTATTAGTAAAAGGGTCTTTGTAACCAGAGACGCCCGGCAACGGACGTTCGAGCGGCTCTTAATTTAAAACTATTGTTTTATTTTAAACAAAGTCATTCCGTTCCCTATGTTTGCTAAGATCTTTAAAACTACGCAACGGATTTTGATGCGGTTTTTACTAAAGTATAGAGTGGTTCTCGAGGAAGCTTTTTGTGTATATACTCGTAATTTGTCAAGCGGACGAAGCCGCGGGCGTCCGCTAGTAATATCTATAAAATGGAAAAAATCGGATAAGACATACGGGTTTCGAAATATTTATTACTAATATATGTTAGACATGCTCACACAACGTCATCTAGCCCAAACTAAGCTATAAGCTTGTGCTATGGGATCTAGACAACTGATAAACATACTTATATATTTCTAAATACATACATAACACACATAGAAAACACCCAAACCCCGAAACAAACATTTGTGGATCACACAAATATTGGATTCGACCCGGGAATCGAACCCCCTTCCCGATTGGTATAGGCTCCCGTGGGAACTGGAACCGAGAAAACAATATAATATAGAAATCATCTAGTGCCAAAAATATCTACTCAAAGTGCGCCAAAACTGCAAAAGACGCGCCTCTTATCCTGACCAAAAAGTTACTCGCGAAATGTGTGCGTTATAGTTGCCTCTATCAATACCATCCACGAGAATCTGTGTGTATTTACAGAGATAGCAAAACTGTATGTAAAAAAGGTACCTGTTACTCTCTCGGCAATCCGGGACCAACTTAAGCTGCGCTTAAACCTGTATTGTACCTATTAATCCCGACTCGGACCCCAATCGCAGGTATTTCGGTTTGATTATGATTTATATACCTACTTGTTGTCAAACTGGATTTCTATAAAACCTATAAATTATAAACTGAAACGTATAAATGTTGGTCCTGGGTAACGCCTCTTTCCCATGGGGGTAGGCAGAGACTATGGAATTCCACTTGCTACGATCCTGGCATACTTCTTTCGCTTCTTCCACTTTCATAACTATCTTAATGCAGGCTCTCCGGTTCTGGGTATTCTTGACCTTGGCCATTCACGCCCGTCTTATGTATCTGTTTCGTCAATCTCCTTTCATCCATCCTTTCTACGTGCCCGAACCATCTAAGCATCCCTTTTTCTATCTTACTCACGACATCTTCTGATACACCGCAACGTTCTCGTAATAATGCACTCAATTAATAACCTACTGAACAAAACTACCTAAATAGATCCTATAATCTGTTTGGAATAAAGAAAGAATCAACCAATTACATAGCAAAACTTTATACATAAGTAATATTTATAAAGAAAGAAATGTATTTATATTAAATGCATAGAGGCGTGATTCTATGTGTATGCATAATGCTAACGGATGCACGCGACTTCAAATGCATTGAGTTCTTACACGAACGAAACTTCTTGCTTGGTGGAAAAATTATTTCATTATGGAGGTTTTCAAGAGAAATTGTTTTTTTTTCATCCTATTGATAGCGAAGGGTAATATTATAAAGCCTATAACTTTACTAAGAGGGGCTCGTGGTCTAATGGTAACCGACAATGTTGACACATTGCAAAGGTATCAAATCTAGTCAGGCCGGTCTTAAAAAGGGTGATAATTTTTTAAGACACTGAGACCCCTCCGTGCTTCGGGGAGGACGTTAAGCCATCGGTCCCGGTTGTCATTTGGAGCCCTAAATTAAAAATCCGACCGGTCTAACTACAGAAATTTGATATCGCCAATGGATTGTGGAGGTCAGATGGCAGTTGCCTCAAGGAAAACATTGAAGTTCAGCCGAATCGTACTTAAACTGGAAAGCTGACCCCAACTGAGTTGGGAAAAGGCTCGGTGAATGATGAAATGAACTTTCCTCAATAAGTTTACTACCTATTCAAAAAAAAAAATCCATTCCGCAGTGTCTCAGATTAGCGCGTTTAACCAAACAAACTCTTTAAGTTTTATAAATTAGTAAGTAGATTTACCTTGAAAAATTACTGACTAATAAAGAAAATTCCGTTAAGCAAATTCCTACACATCCGAAGTCTCAACATTCAGCCGTTAATGGTTAAATTAATCATGCCAAAAGGAGCTTAACGTAATTGACTATGATGAATGAATTTAAGTCAACTTTTTTAAGACAATGCCTCGGGATTAGAAAACTTTTTCCCTTTTAATTCACCCCTCGAAGGGGTAAAAATTCTTTGCAAAATTTTCAGACTTATCCTACTCTTTTGAACTGTTGGAAGTGATCTTGACTCTTATCTAAGCGTTAATTCAAGTAACTTATATAAAACTCTTGTTTTACGGTGTTTCTGAAATTACCCAAACTCTTGATTTTTAGAAAGAAAGAAGAAATTATAAGCATCTTACACAACTAAACATATAGGTAAACAGGGAGAAAGTAAAAGTAAAAAAACCGTCGGTTGTATGCTAGTACGCGCTACATCTGCGTGGAATGTGGTCTCCTCTCAGCTTATGCTGACGTGGGCAAACCCACATTTGCCAGCGCTGGTTTTCAGAGGAGGCCAGCGACACTGAAAATGGCGCACCCATGCAGTATTTAGCATAGCTGATGGGGGTGTCTTCAGTGGGGGCTCGTGGTCTAGTGGTAACCGACAATGTTAACACATTGCAAAGGTTAAGCAACATCGACTCAGGCCGGTCTTAGGATGGGTGACCATTTATTAAGACATTGAGACCCCTCCGTGCCTCGGAGAGCAGGTTAATCCGTCGGTCCCGGTCGTTATACTAACATCTATGGCAGTCGTTAGGGGTAGTTGGAGCCCTAAATCACAAATCCGACCGGTCTAACTACAGAACTTCGATATCGCCCATCCCTTTGTGAAGGTCAGATGGCAGTCGCTACACGGAAAATATCGAAGTTCAGCCGAATCGCAGTTAGACTGGAAAGCCGACCCCAACTGAGTTGGGAAAAGGCTCGGTGAATGATGATGGGGGTGTCTTCAGGTTGATATAACCCTTATGTAACAGCCTGTATATAGCATGCAGTCTTTTATAATTAAAAAAAAAATGATAGGATTCCGAGACTATATTATATTATATACTTAATACAGAATATCTCACAAAAAGAATAATTAAATCAAAAAATTGTCATAGCAACACTGTAATGTTTTTAAAAGACTTATCTAATGATACCCCATACTAATGTCTATATTCCGTTTAGGAGAACTACATAGGTACCCCAAAAATATTTAATTTCAGCACTTTGTCGGTAGGCCACGCAGCCCAGATTCACTCACCGATGTGGAATATAAACTCGACCGCAACGACGCGGGATAAGACCCGACCAAACCTCAGACGGAGGCTACACAGGTGGCCAAAGTCCGCCGGGAACCACTGGTAATAACTCCTGGTGCGTACCAGAGACGCCCGGATAAAGGTCGTAGGAGTGGCCGCGGCCTTGAATAGCTGACTACAAAAAAAAAGCTCTTTGTCAGCGTAGTAAACAAATATATCCATGCAAAATTTCATCTTTCTAGCACAAGCCAGAAGCAAGAAGAAAAGCCGAGGAAGAAAAGGGTTCCGAGACTTGAACAAAGGATCTCTAAAAAGATCATACTATAGTTTCTTATGTTAACTAGATGATAAGGAACTTACGGAACCGTTGATAGTATGTGAGTCCGTTTTCACGAGGTAGAAATACTAATAGAAAACACAAAAAAAAATGTTTTACCCATTTAATCTTGATTAAAAGGTGATAGATTGTTGGAATGGGCTTTCTACACTGACATGGATAAATGGGTGTTCAAATTGAAGTAGAAACTTGTTGATATCAAAGATAAATGGACTGAGTTTTGATGCGATTATTTTTGCAAAAGGGTTGATTTCCCTAGAGAGTTGTAGGTACAATGGCAAAACACATTGGCTGTTGAATACATCGTTGCTATGTGGAGGTGAGCCTTATAATATACACCGTGAAAATACCACTGTTTAAAAAAAATATTTTGGACTTAGTTTCGATAACAAAACCGACTGAAAGTCTTACTTTGAACAATAAACACATTTTTTTCTCCTTTAATTTCGCGGCTCGAGGCCGCTGCAGCCTACGTCTATTACTGAGCGCCTCTGGATAGCACTAAGAATTTTTTTTAAGGCAGTGAGCTACCACGAGTACTCGTTTAATGTCTAGAGACTACATCAATTTTAAGATTTTTGTAATTCAAAGTAATAACTTCCAGTGACTTCTGTTCTCGAAACTGAGTAAAATATTATTATGTAAAGGGTGGCACTTCACGGTGTATTTAAAAGATATAAATGCTCGGACTGCAGGTATTCTATCTATTGGGCGTTTTCACATTGCACGATAACGACACACGATATCGTCCATAATATCGTGACGATATCGTCAGTAGCAGCAGTAATTTTAAGGTAAGAATGTAAAATATCGGGACGATACCTCACGATATCGTGCAATGTGAAAACGGCCATTGGTGTGTCCCAAGTTTCTAGTCCAGGCTGTTGGAATTGTGAATTGGAGTTCTTCAGTGCCCGATAACTGCTATAGGCATGCTACATAGAACGTAGGACCTACTTACAGTTCAAGTTTAGGTGTGTACCCAGACTTGACCAGTAATTTTGTAATAAAAGTGTCAATTGCATTAAACACCATACTTTGCCAGTAATTTTGTCTCTGCCTAACCCATCGGGGATATAATTATGTGTGATAATATGTATGTACCTTATACATAATATACTCATACTAGGTGATAAAGAACATACTAATAGTAACAATAACAGAAGAGGAAAGACGATATATTTTTGTATTTTAAAGTTGTGGCGCATACTTTATAATCTCTGACGTCATACGAAACATCTAGATACAGAAGATAGAAGGCGCGCCGAGAACCTTCGACAACCTTTCATAATATTCCACCAAAGCTAGTTGCGCACACGCACCGCCCTATAATTAAACTAGTCCATTACAGAAAAGCAAATAGATCGTAGATAGAACATAAGTATAGGTATTTATACTGGTCTATTGTCTAAGGCCACGCCTACCTAAACCTGTTTGTATCACCCGGAATATTCTAGGTACTTGTATCCTTTATTATAATATACTAGTTATCCCGACGAACTTTGATCGACTCAAAAAAAAAAAATATAAAAAAAAATTAAAAAAAAAATATTAAAACAAAAATTAATATTCTAATATTTCATGCAAATGTATGTATATTGAAAAACACGACGGACGGACAGACAGACACAGACAAATTTTCGTATTAAATATATAGATGCGAATGCATTTCACATATTGTTACTGTAAGTGTTTCAATGTGCCTCCCAACAACGACTACAAAGTAATGAGTTTGCTTGAACTATTCTTAAATTATAAATAAATTACAAACATTGATGTCATCGGTAGGACTCGAACCTACGGCCTTTCCACAACAGGGGATTACTCTGACCACTGAGCTACGATGACCAATACCGACAACATCGAATTTTTGCTTCATATCATATATTCATAATTTCTAGATCGCGCTATTAAGGTTAACGTTGGAACCGTTTAGTTCGGCAGAATGCCGGTAGGTGGATCCAAGCCGTGGGTTGGAGTCCTGCCGATTACATCAGTTTTTGTGATTTATTTATAATTTCTTTCTTAATATTTTAAGAGGAAAAACAAGTTGAACATTGCGAGAACATTGCACAGCGAATTACAACTTTGACTACCCTTTCAGAATTTAAAGCGTGACTGAATGCGTAAACAAAAGATTGGATAGTTATATTATACCTACTAAACTTTTACCTGTTTTCATATGCGGGCGAAACATAGCCAAGAGTTTGTTTCAATAAAGTAAAACGAATGTGGATTCAATGAAAACTTTTTTCATTATAGTCTAACAAATATTTGCAATAGATGTCTAAATATTCCACAACAAATCAAAATAACGACTAGCTACGATATTTTACTGCAGAATTTTAGTTGAAATTCTTATTAGGTATGGTTAGAGTGTTCGGGCACGTAGAAAGGATGGATGAAAGAAGATTGACCAAAAAGGAAAAATAAAGCGAGCGTGACTGGACAGGTACGTAACGGTCGACCTATGCGAAGCGAATGTACTTCGACCAAATCGGAGATGTTGTGACCAAAGGCCAGGTCAAGAGTACCCAGAACCGGAGAGCGTGCTTGAAGATAGTTATGAAAGTGAAAGAAGCGAAAGTATGCCAGGATTGTAGCAAGTGGAATTCCATAGTCTCTGCTACCCACATGGGAAAGAGGTATGACCGAATTTTAGGTTGTTAGGAATTGCAATTACGTTGCAATTTCGAGTTTGCTTTTGCTGTTTAAAGACTTTGATATTCTCTTATTTCTTTAAAAAGAGAAATCTGATAGACGAGTTATACTATAGTAAATCAGTAACCTATAAATTTAATAAAATACGAAAGAGATATTTTTTAAGGTTCCGTACCTTAAAAGGAAATAAATGGAACACTTACAGGATCACTTTGTTGTCCGTCTTGTCGACAGTCAAACACTGTCTGTCATGATCCTTTTTCTCAAGAACGCGTGGAGGTATCAAGCTAAAATTCATATCACTAAAACAAAGTCCCCCGTTTTGTATGTATGCGGTAGGTCTTTAAAACTACGCAACGGATTTTGATGCGCTTTTTACCAATGGATAGGGTGGGTCTCGAGGAAGGTTTTTATATATAATTTGTCAAGCGGGCGAAGCCGCGGGCGTCAGCTAGTCAAATTATAAAATACTCAGGTATAATATCCCTTGGTCCAGTAAAAAATTCAACTTCTAAGCCAACGCAATCAAAAGATACAGCTTGCAAATTTCCAACATTCGTAAGGGAATCAAAACCTACAGGTTACTTCCCGTAAACTAAAAATCTTGAAATTTGGTACAAAGCACATACAAAGAAAACATTGCGATAAACTATTTTTTTTTAGATTTGTACGGAACCCTCGGTGCTTAAGTTCGACTCGCACTTGGCCTGTCTTCTTTCTAGTCTGTCTGGTTAAGCTTATATTTGAAGTTATTGAACAGACTGAAGACCTTTCTTGTCGCCGTGAGTTTTATTGCCAGGTTCTTTCTCTCAGGCTCTACCTATTGTTTTGCGAATCCGCACGAATTGCGAATGCGAGTAAATGTAAGTTTAGAAGCAATTTAGACTTTAATTATAACCTTTAAATAAACTTGAATAAACGTATATTTCATTTCAGTGGACTAATCCAACTGGTTCACTGTTTAGGGACCCACAGCCCGTCTGCAGTCTCAGATCGTTCAGACGGTCAATTCGGTTGAAATTGACTACGAACGTTAGTCCATAAGGTGGAAAATCTAACAAAAATGCCTATCCGAGAACGATCTGTGCAAGTCAATGTGTGGGCAGCTTAAAATTGTAACCTAATCCGGACTTACGATAAGCAGCTGCTACACATACGAGATCCCCAAAGTCCGGGATTCATAATTAATGTTGGGGATTATTAGTGTAAGATTAACCCCTTTGAGAAGTCTAGTTACAAATGGGACAGAAACAGAGCACAAAGGAATTGATTAAAGAGAAAAAGTTAAATGCAAGGGGTCCTACCAATATCTACCTTAGCGGTCTTAGACAACCTCACATGTAAGTGGTGTCTGATAATTATCGGTGGAGGTTCTGGAAAATGTAAAAGGTCCCAGTAAGCGGCACTAGGCGCTCACCTACTATTGACGGTCAGAGTACAGTAGGCCTCTGTCTACAACTTTGGGAATTTGAGACCCTTCCGTGCCTCAGAGAGCACGTTAAGCCGTCGATCCCGGTTGTCATACGAACATATATGTCAGTCGTTACGGGTATTTGGAGCCCTAGACCAAAGTCCGACTGGTTTAACTACAGAATAGGGTGCAAAGGGGCTCTACCAACATCTTTAGGGCCCCAGCGCCCTCACCTGCTAGTGGCGCACCTGCTGATCAACGGACGAGGCTCGTTAATTTATGGTACCTATGGAGTGGCTTCGGCCCCTACGTGGGTACCAGGTGGTACAACAGTGTTGGTCCGGGGGGCACCACCGTGCAGCTGTGCTAAAGCCCCCCAAGTAACCCAGCCCAGGCTGGGTTGCGTTAGGGGTTCAGCAGCTGCACCGCCGGGCCCGGGGCGATGTATGGTGCAGCAGGCATGGGACTAGTGGGGGCGAAACGGAGTCTAGTGTGGGTGGTGTGGGTCGATTCGCCGGCCAGGGAGACCCTTAGCAACGGCGTTGCCGCGGCCGCCCTCAACACAGTCATGGGGCCCGTCTGGGACCAACCACCCCAGGCGGCTGCCCCACATGTTGCGCATAATCCTGAGGTGGGATCGCCGCTCCGGGTGGTAACCGGTGTGGGGTAGCGGCGGCCTTGCATCAGGGGGGTTTGGGAGCCCTTCCGTCCGGCGAGTCGGCTCCGACCTAACCACACGGTTCTAGACAAAGCTAGCCCCTGCGCTTTGTCACTTACTGCTGCACCAGATGTCGCCCTGTCTTCACGTTTCTTCTTCAAAATCTACAATGGCAGTGCAACAAAAAAAAAGTAAACGTTTCACAGCGGCCCTAGGAAACCCCACAACTTCACTTTTCGAGGTGGAGTTCACTAACGTCCGTGGACTCCATGCGAACCTCGATGCCGTCCACCATCACATTGAGACGGCATGGCCCGCTGTGATGTTCCTCACGGAGACACAAATACGCCGCCCTGACGACACGTCTTACCTGTGTTACCCCGGCTATGTCATCGAGGAACAATTTCGAGACAAAGCCGGGGTGTGCGTGTTCGTTAGGGCGGATATTTGCTGCCGCCGGTTGCGCTGCCTAGAGAACCCCTCCAATTCCGTCCTTTGGCTGCACGTAGACCATGGCTCTATGAGCCAGATCTACGTGTGCGTCTACCGTTCCCACACAGGGGATTCTGAGACAACAAAGCTCTTCCAGTACCTCAGCGAGACAGATGATGAAGCGCAGGTGCGGTTCCCGAACGCTGACCTAGTATTTCTGGGGGACTTCAATGGCCATCACATTAAATGGCTGGGGTCCCTCGAGACTGATCATGCGGGTAAGGCGGCCCATGCGTTCGCTCTCTCCCACGGTCTGACCCAGATGGTATGCGGGATCACCCGGATACCAGACAGGTCAGGTCACGCGCCCGCTCTGCTGGATTTACTGCTCACGAGTCGCCCAGCCCATTACAGTGTTTCGGTAGGAGCCCCATTGGGTAGTTCCGACCACTGTGTTGTTCACGCTGGCATGAAGGTATCACCTCCTGCACATGCTGTACAAATGTCACGACGACTATGGCACTACTCGTCAGTGGATTGGGACGGTCCACGCGATTATTATGCGTCCGTCCCCTGGAGCCAGCGCTGCTTTGTAGGAAAGGCTCCCTCGGATAGCGCTTCTGCGATTCCTGGCGAGATTAGTTTAGGGATGAAATATTACATCCCTTTCACTGATGTCGCCAGTATCCACAGAGCCCGTCCCTGGTGCGGGCGAGATTGTGCCAAATCTGTTCGACAAAAACAGTCAGCATATCGCGCCTGGATCAGGGCCCGGGCTGTGCACGACCCAAACGTGGGCCAGCTCAAAGCAGCGTACAACCGGGCCACAAAATCCAGCAAGAGGGCCTTTAAGAGAGCGGATGCCCAGCGCATCGCGCGGCTTGGTCAGGAGCTCACTTCCCATCCCACGGGCAGCCATGGATACTGGCAACTGGCCAAAGCCGTGCAATCTAACTTCTGTCAGCCCTCGCTGCCACCGCTGCGTTACCCAGATGGAACACTGCCCAAGAGAAAACGGATATGCTCGCAGACCTCTTTGCGGCTAATTCCCGGGTCGACGAGCATGGCCTGCAGCCCCCCGCCATCGCCATCTGTGGCCACACTATGCCTGACATTGTACTCAGGCAATGCGATGTACGGGCAGTGCTGCGATCACTCGACACGCGGAAAGCCAGTGGCCCTGACGGCATTCCGGCGGTGGTACTACGGAAATGCGCAGCTGAGTTGTCTCCTGTACTAACTCGTCTGTACCGCCTGTCTTACTCCACAGGAATCGTGCCGAAGGTCTGGAAAGAGGTGAACGTACAACCGATCCCCAAGAAAGGGGATCGGTCTGATCCGGGCAACTATCGACCCATAGCTGTCACCTCAGTCATCTGCAAGATGTTTGAGCTCCTCATCAACAAGCAGCTCATGCGATACCTCGAAGATCACTCGCTACTAAATGATCGGCAATACGGCTTCAGGCCAAAACGATCAACGGGTGATCTTCTGGCATTCGAAACGCATGTCTGGGGTGAGGCTATGGAAAGGCACGGCGAGTCCTTGGCGATTAGTCTGGACATCGCCAAAGCCTTCGATAGAGTCTGGCATGCTTCGCTCCTTTCCAAGCTTCCGCCATATGGTCTACCTCCTCAACTTTGCAGCTGGATGGCCAGCTTTCTTAACGAACGCCGAATGCGGGTCCTCTGCGATGGCCAGGCTTCTCGCTTTTTGCAAGTGAATGCCGGGGTACCGCAGGGGTCCGTGCTGTCACCAACTCTCTTCCTTCTGCATATCAATGATATGCTATCCCTGGGGAGCATTCATTGCTATGCAGATGACAGCACATTGCACGGGAGCTACTGGGCTCGTCCGGCGGCAGGGCGGTTGGAGATTGAGGAGGATAGACTACATCTCGTGGCTGATCTCGACAGGAACCTCGACTGTTTCTCTCAATGGGGTACCGAGAACCTGGTCGAGTTCAATGCCCGCAAAACACAGGCGTATGCATTTACAGCGAAGAAATCCCCTTTCCTTCCCCTACCCTCTCTTCAGAATGCATTATTACCAATGAAGGACAACCTTGACATCCTTGGCATAGACGTTCGTCGAGAGCTCAATAATAAAAACTACACCGAAAGATGTATAGGGCTAACTTCGCGGAAACTAGGAATACTGAATAAGGTAAAGAGATTCTTTACACCGGACCAGAGGTGTCTGCTGTACAAGATGCAGATTAGACCCTGCGTCGAATACTGCTCTCACCTCTGGGACGGCTCCGCGAAGTATCTGCTGGACACTCTCGACGCTATGCAGCGACGGGCTATCCATATTATAGATTGTCCTGAGGTAACGGGAAGCCTTGAGCCGCTAGCTCAGCGCCGAACAATAGCTTCCTTGGCCGCATTCTACCGTATTTACCACGGCGAGTGTTCTGAAGAGCTCTTCAATCTGATCCCACCCTCTTCCTTCCGATCCCGAACAACGCGTGCCGGGCAGAGATGCCACTTCCACACAGTGGATAGCATGTTCGCGAGAACCGAGCGTTTTAAACGTTCGTTTTCTGCCGAACGATAGTGGCCTGGAACGCCCTGCCTGTGCACGTGTTTCCTCCCACATATAATCGTGGGTTCTTTAAGCGGAGCGTGAAGAGGCACATCAGTAGGTCGTCAAGTTGAGGGCCACTCTCTATAGTATTGTGTGCTGTGAGAGTGGCCCACAATCGCTAGACGTCGTCACGACTTACCACCAGGCGGGCAGCGTCAATTTGGCGAACCCAATATAAAAAAAAAAATATAAAAAAAAAACTTTGCTATCGCCCATGGGTTGAGGAGGTCAGATGGCAGTCGCTCCACGGAAAATATCGAAATTCAGCCGAATCGCAGTTTGACTGGAAAGCCGACCCCAACTGGGTTGGGAAAAGGCACCGTGAATGTTGAATTGATGACCCTAGTTCTAAAACAAAACCTTCATAGTCCGGTGTGTAATTGTTATAACTAACATATTTATTAACCAAGCGAGCGAAGCATTTATGTTTCGGGACCACATTTGACAATTTTGCGTTTGTCTGTCAGTCAGAATCTGTGTTCTGGGCTAGCAACCACATTTTTAATACGATTTTGTCACGAAATTTGGCGCAAGTGTTTCTTTATTTAACATTTTTTCGTCATGAGTTTATTCGGAGAAGAATGAGAAAGTACAAAACAACCGGCCAAGTGCGAGTCGGACTCGAGCACAAAGGGTTCCGTACCAAAACGGCAAAAATAATCACGTTTGTTATGGTAGCTCCCTAAATATTTATTATATTCTGTTTTTTAGTATTTGTTGTTATAGACGCAACTGAAATGCATCATCTGTGACAATTTCAACTTTCTAACTATTACGGTTCATGAGATACAGCCCAAGACAGACGGACGGACGGATGGAGAGCTAAGTCTCGGTAATAGGGTTCCCGTTTTACCCTTTGGTTACGGCACCCTAAAAGGACTGGCTGTTTCACCCTGGTATGAAACGCCTACTTCAACAAGAGTCTAGTCTGATTCATACCAATGGTTCGAAAAATACTGGTATGAAACGGGAAACACTCGAAAATACGTGCAAAAAGACCAAAATAACGTTTTTAATGTCTACCAATAGGGTGTGATCGCGAGGTTAACTGCTCGACTTTTGCAAAGCCGGGGCTAACCATTAGTTATTTTATTGGAACGAAGTTCCTTATCGCGCGTTGCAAAAGGGGGCTAGACGGAACAAATTAAGACCAAAAGTTGGAACAACACTTTTTGCCATTATTTTTTTTTTTTTTTATCGAAAGGAAAGAAACAGAAACTTCGTTCCATCCGGGTGTCCCTTGACACCTCTCAAGTTTTTTTTATTTCATTTTCATAAAAAATGTAATGACTCTCTGTTGATACGTTTATAACAACAACTCTAATCGTAGTTTTAATGAGATTCCAATATGTATCGATGCCAATATTTGCGAGCTCTGGTACATTAAATGATAATGAAACCCCTCTTTAAAAACATTGTCACGTTGTTATTTAATTACTTTATTTAAATAAATAAACCCCCGGTGGAACCCATAACACAAGCTTATATTAGCTTACTTTTAGCTAAATGGCGCTTTGTAAAAAAAAATCTTAAAATATTTAGGTACAGCTTGCCCAATATAAGTAGGCGTGTGGCGGAAAATGTAGTTTTTGTTCTATATTGGAACGTCTAAGTATAGTAAGTATACTTGACAAAATGTACTTACAAAACACGTAAAAAATTTAAAAAAAAAGTTAAAAAGTTGAACTTTTAATTTAAAAACAAATATTAAAATTGGTTCACGTTCATCAGTCGAAAGACGTATAAGGTAGGTACTTAACAAACATACAATGGAATTGAGAACCTCCTCCATTTTTTGGAAATCGTCATCAATCATGGCCCATCGTAAAAGATAGCTTGGGTCCTGGAGATATCGATCCCCTTAGCACCCATAAGTAGTTCCTAGATTATCCCAAGTTTTAGCGCATAAACTAGGTAATGCACAGTCGAAATGCGAAAGGATTTCCGAAACATAAAACACAATCGCAATAATACTACCACAGAATGATATTTGGTACAATGTTCCATAATTTGGTCGCCCAAACTTTGTTTCCTACATATGAATTTACTACATCCCCTACTATCGTACTGAAACTCTTCAGTGCGCAAGTTTCTCGATAACTAATGTTTACGCAGGAAATTGAAAAAAGAATCATTGCTTATTGACTGAAGTCGACACTGCCATGGTCATATGACTGATATTACTGGGTCGCCACCCTGCTTCGCGGCAGCATATTAGAGCGCAGCAAGCATCACATATCTCTGTGTATTTTTTTTTAATTTTTGATGGCCAAAATTGAAATTTCGGGCTCCTGAGAGCTTCGCTCGCTACGCTCTAATAAAGGCGAAAGTTTGTATGGATGTTTATAGCTTTTGATATTTAAAATAGAAAAAAAGTATCTCACACTAAAGTAAACGGCAATAGGCGTGGGAACCATAAAATTACTGTTAAAGTGTGGATGTTTCAACCCTCGCTAATCCTTTACGGATATAGGCGTGATAGGTATGTTTGTACCACCTATGCTAAAGATTATCTTTTCCGAATCGATAAATCACGTCAAACACTGATACAAAAACCGACTTCTAATTACCGCAATGGGACCAAATAATTCTCGGAATGAGACCAAATTGAAATGGGGGCAAAACCAAAAAAAAAATCGAAATTATGTCACCTATTTGAAAGATAGAAAGAGACGGTAACAAACATTAAAAAAAATCAAATTGAGAACCTCCTACTTTTTTCAAGTCGACATAACAACGAAACTTCTCGAAGATTCGAGAACAATTAGTAATTCACTAAACAGTGAGCGTCTGACATTTGCTCTTGTCACTATAATTTCTGCACTACATCCCACACATCCAACTTCATTAGCATTACTGATTGCACACTCAAAACATATCCTTACTAAAACAACATAAGGTTCATATTAGCATGAACATGTAAAAATTTAGATGTTACAATGTAAATGCAAAGAGGTGTTGCTTAATTAATTATTGACAATTATGTTTTAGTTCTAAATGTATTTTAACCGACTTTTAAAAAAAGAGGTTTTTCTTAATTAGACTGCATTTTGTTTTCTTTTTTTGTTGGTTTCTTCATACCCTTTACAGTTATCAAGGTACAGTTTTTAAAAATTGAAATTAAATGGTACTGCTTCTCATTTCAATTTGATCCTATTCCTTGTAGTATTCCTGGTAGTCTTTTAGGTTACCTCTGGCGCTCGGCAAAATCCCAGGTTCAGACGCTCACTTGCAATACCGAACAACGTTTCCTTGTCCCATACCGTGAACAAGTTCAGAAGAACTAATTCTTCTGTGCGCGAAATATCAAGCATTACCTTGACAATGTCAAAATCATCGATGAACGACCTAAAAAAATAGAAAAAAGAAGAAGAAAATAAAATGAAATTTTCCCTCAATGTGGCATAGCCTTAGGACACACTGAACATAGAAAATAGTATAACTTTACATTTGAAGCCCAATTTATACGGGTATTCAATAAATTACAAAATTAAATTTTCCAGTGAATCATAGCCGAGCTTTGAATGGCAAAGAAAATTTTAATTAATAATGTAATCTTCAATCAAATATCTCACATAAATTATTAATTATACCTAATTAAAATTAAACATTATCAACTTTATTTATATTAGTTGAGTCTGTAATTATCTTATGTAAGCACCTTTTCGTCTGTTAGACTGGATAATTTTTGGTAAACCTTATACACCATACCTATTTAATTGTATTCTCACCAATTATTGACTGAGCGAGTGTCTACATTTCAAGATTGGATAATTTTGCTTTCGTCCCTCTATCTGTCTGTGTTCCGGGCTAGCAGCGACAGTTTTCCAATCTTCACAAATTTTGGCACAAGTGTGCCTTGGTGTTATAATTTTTTTTGCTATGGATTGTGGGAAAATTCAATTTGACTCACAGTTTGGTGGATATTTGCGAAAATAAAACACTTACCAATGCGATATGTGTGCCACCTGCAAGCTCCATGTGCTTACTGAGTTGGCTAAAGCGGAAAGCGTACTGTTGCGAAAAACACGCGAAATATAGAAGTTATAAACAATTTAAGGAGTCGATTTGACGTAGGTTATCTATCTAGGGTTAATGTTTTTCCGGGCTAGCAGCCCCATTTATGATCCGATCTCCACGAAACTTGGCACAAGTATTCCTTTCCTTAATTTTTTTTTTGTGTTAAGTGTTTTTTATTGGGGGTAGAGAGTGGGGGGAAAATCCCATGTTTGTCCATAGGGTGACACTAGTTTATATTATTGTATGTAACATTATATTATATTTCTCATCTCTCTTATTATCTATTTGCTAGAAGTCATCTTTGTGCATTTTATGAATGATAATATTACCAAATTCTCTGATTTTTGTATACAACAAAGAAATAAAAACATCAATATAACCTAAATACGTCTGAATACGTTTGACTCATAGCATATAGCTTATTTGTGGACTAAATGACGCTGTTTAGAAAACGGTTAAGATAAAATGAAACTGATTTCTATTTAATAACTTTTTTATAAGTTGTAAAATATTTGTATACATTTACTAGATGGACATTTTGTTACTCGAATATTATGTGTAAACCAAAAAACAGATGTCTTAAAAGGCCTGAAGTAACATATACTTTTTATCCCGATTATGTGCCTATCTCCTGTTGAAATAGTTAACGAGAAAACTGTACAATGCCAACAGAAACCAAGGCCCCAAATAAAAAAAAAGCAAGTGACAGTTTACATGAAAACGAACAGCACTAAAAAAACAAGTGAAACCGGTGCCAACATTTTGGTTGAACGTGTATTACATAAAGTGACGTCACTGTACGTCGATAAATAAGCAGACTCGAGAGGCTCGGCACTGTACTGAATAGTTTATGATATACCTCTCGTCAACCGGCAGATATCTCCGGGGAATCGATTTAACACGACTTTTGTCTTACCTTTGCTGTTTTGGACAGGAATTTTTATTGCACGATGTCTGAATATTTTTTTGGATAATTTTTATTCTTGCTTCGTTTTTATTGGTGATAGTAGAATGTCACATTACATTAGTATATAGTCTTCGCCACTGGAAATACCTTCTGGTATTTCCAGTATTCTTCGTGGTACCAGAGACGCCCGCAGCAATGGACATGGGAGAGGCCGCGGTCTCGCGGAAATAAAAAAAAACTGTGTTGTCTTTCGCGATGAATCAATAAGTATTGCCTGAGATTAGAGCATTCAAAGTCACAAACTCTTTAGGTTTTATGATATTAAGTAGATAATTATTACAAAAACACTCGTCTTTTTATTTTTTTATTTTAAATTTGAACTTTCTAACTATCACGGTTAATGAGATACAGCCCAAGACAAACGGACAGCGAAGTCTCAGTAATAGGTACGGAACTCTAAATACAACAAAGCGACTGGCAAAAACGACCGCCTCTGTCTACCCCTCTGGAATAAAATCTTTTATGTTGTGCGTAACATCGTACCCTGGATGGGTTAATAGGCTTGCTGCCTATTACATGAGCAAAACTACTAGCAAAATATGGGTATGTAGTGCTCCTCTGCTTACCTCCTCGGGAATATATACTTACTTGTTTGTATGTACTAGTTTCTTTAGTGAAAATAAAAAGTAAATGTTCCAAACTCATATTTAAACTGCACTATAAACTATAGAACCAAAAAAATGAATTAAGAACATACTCTCGAAACATGTGGCTTTAGTTTTCAGTTTTCCATGAATATGCAAAATCATTCTGTTTTAGTTTTCTGTTCAAACTTGCATCAAACTATTTTACTTATACATGGGGCACACTAAAAGTTTTGCACTTCTAGCTAATCGGAACTATTTGAATTTCGAATGTTATATTTTTTTAAACGTTGCAACTTTCTTAGTAATAAAAAAAACAATTGGCGGGAAATCATTTGTCAATTGTTTTTTATTAAACATCAAATTTCTACGTATGCAACGAAAATGGAATTAAGTCGAAAAGATATTAGAGCGTTGATTTTTTATGATTTTAAAAGTTCTCTCTCTCCACAAGACGGTGCCTCTTGTCTTCAAAATGCTTTTGGGAGAGTAGCACCTTGTTTGAGCACCGTGAGACGATGGTTTGCTGAATTTGAGAGAGGTCGAGATTCTTTACATGACGAATTTCGTGAAGGGCGGCCTTCAACTGCCGTCAACGAAAATAATGTGGCTACTGTTAAGCGGTTAATTGAAGAAAACCCGCGGAGTATCTATGGAGACAATTCGAGGACTATTGGGGATTGGCATGAGTCAAATCCAAAAAAAATTACACGAAGAATTGAAAGTTCGGAAACTTTGTTGTCGTTGGATCCCTCATGAACTGACAGCGGAGCAGAAGCGGGCTCGCGTGGAATGGTGCTCACAGATGCTACTGAAGTACGGTCACGGATATTCTAATGCTGTTTATGATATTGTCACAGGCGACGAAACGTGGATTTATTGTTTTGAACCCGAAAAAAAACAGCAATCTTGTGAATGGGTGTTTGAAAATGAGAACAAGCCAACAAAAGTGAGGCAGGCGAGAAACGTTGATAAAAAAATGATCGCGTTTTTTTTCTCAGCTACGGGTCCCATCTGTACAATTCCACTTTTTTTTTTTTTTTTTTTTTTTTTTTATATTTGGTTCGCCAAATTGACGCCGCCCGCCTGGTGGTAAGTCGTGACGACGTCTAGCGATTGTGGGCCACTCTCACAGCACACATTACCATTGAGAGTGGCCCTCAACTTGACGACCTACTGATGTGCCTCTTCACGCTCCGCTTAAAGAACCCAGGATTATATGTGGGAGGAAACACGTGCACAGGCAGGGCGTTCCAGGCCACTATCGTTCGGCAGAGAAACGAACGTTTAAAACGTTCGGTTCTCGCGAACATGCTATCCACTGTGTGGGGGTGGCATCTCTGCCCGGCACGAGTCGTTCGGGATCGGAAGGAAGAGGGTGGGATCAGATTGAAGAGCTCTTCAGAACACTCGCCGTGGTAAATACGGTAGAATGCGGCCAAGGAAGCTATTGGTCGGCGCTGAGCTAGCGGCTCAAGGCTTCCCGTTACCTCCGGACAACCAATAATACGGATAGCCCGTCGCTGCATAGCGTCGAGAGCGTCCAGCAGATACTTCGCGGAGCCGTCCCAGAGGTGAGAGCAGTATTCGACGCAGGGTCTAATCTGCGTCTTGTACAGCAGACACCTCTGGTCCGGTGTAAAGAATCTCTTTACCTTATTCAGTATTCCTAGTTTCCGCGAAGCTAGCCCTATACATCTTTCGATGTAGTTTTTATTATTGAGCTCTCGACGAACGTCTATGCCAAGGATATCAAGGTTGTCCTTCATTGGTAATAATGCATTCTGAAGAGAGGGTAGGGGAAGGAAAGGGGATTTCTTCGCAGTAAATGCACACGCCTGTGTTTTGCGGGCATTGAACTCGACCAGGTTCTCGGTACCCCATTGAGAGATACTGTCGAGGTTACGGTCTAGATCAGCCACGAGTCGTCGTCTCTCCTCCTCAATCTCAGATCGCCCCGCCGTCGGACGAACCGAGTAACTCCCGTGCAGTGTGCTGTCATCTGCATAGCAATGAATGTTCCCGAGGGATAGCATATCATTGATATGCAGAAGAAAGAGAGTTGGTGATAGTACGGACCCCTGCGGTACCCCGGCATTCACTTGCAAGAAGCGAGAAGCCTGGCCATCGCAGAGGACCCGCACTCGGCGCTCGTTTAAAAGCTGGCAATCCAGCTGCACAGTTGAGGAGGTAGACCATATGCCGGAAGCTTGGAAAGGAGCGAAGCATGCCAGACCTTATCGAAGGCTTTGGCGATGTCCAGGCTAATAGCCAAGGACTCGCCGTGCCTTTCCATAGCCCCACCCCAGACATGCGTTACGAATGCCAGAAGATCACCCGTTGATCGCTTTGGCCTGAAGCCGTATTGTCGATCATTGATTAGCGAGTGATCCTCTAGGAATTGCATGAGCTGCTTATTTATAAGGAGCTCAAGCACCTTGCAAATGACTGAGGTGACAGCTATGGGTCGATAGTTGCCTGGATCGGACCGATCCCCTTTCTTGGGGATCGGTTGTACGTTCGCCTCCTTCCAGACCTCCGGCACGAGCCCTGAAGAGTATGACAGGCGGTACAGACGCGTTAATACTGGAGACAACTCAGCTGCACATTTTCGTAGCACCACCGCCGGAATGCCGTCAGGGCCACTGGCTTTCCGCGTGTCGAGTGACCGCAGCACTGCCCGTACATCACATTGCCTGATAACAATATCAGGCATTGTGTGGCCACAGTTGGCGATGGCGGGGGGCTGCAGGCCACGGTCGTCGACCCGGGAATTAGCCGCAAAGAGGTCTGCGAGCATATCCGCTTTCTCTTGGGCTTTGTGAGCCAGTGTTCCATCTGGGTAACGCAGCGGTGGCAGCGAGGGCTGACAAAAGTTAGATTGCACGGCTTTGGCCAGTTGCCAGAATCCACGGCTGCCCGTGGGATGGGAAGTGAGCTCCTGACCAAGCCGCGCGACGCGCTGGGCATCCGCTCTCTTAAAGGCCCTCTTACTCGACTTTGTGGCCCGGTTGTACGCTGCTTTGAGGTGGCCCACGTTTGGGTCGCGCACAGCCCGGGCCCTGATCCAGGCGCGATATGCCGACTGTTTTTGTCGAACAGCTTTGGCACAATCTCGCCCGAACCAGGGACGGGCTCTGCGGATACTGGCGACATCAGTGAAAGGGATGTAATAATCCATCCCTAAACTGATCTCGCCAGCAATAGCAGAAGCACTATCCGAAGGAGCCTTTCCTACAAAGCAGCGCTGGCTCCAGGGGACGGACGCAAAATAATCGCGTAGACCGTCCCAATCCGCTGACGAGTAGTGCCATAGTCGTCGTGACGTTTGCACAGGACGTGCAGGAGGTGACACCTTCATGCCAGCGTGGACAACACAGTGGTCGGAACTACCCAGTGGGGCTCCTACCGAAACACTGTACTGGGCTGGGCGACTCGTCAGCAGTAGATCCAGCAGAGCGGGCGCGTGATCTGACCTGTCTGGTATCCGGGTGATCCCGCATACCATCTGGGTCAGACCGTGGGAGAGAGCGAACGCATGGGCGGCTCTACCCGCATGATCAGTCTTGAGGGACCCCAGCCATTCAATGTGATGGCCATTGAAGTCCCCCAGAAACACTAGGTCAGCGTTCGGGAACCGCACCTGCGCTTCATCAGCCGTCTCGCTGAGGTACTGGAAGAGCTTTGTTGTCTCAGAATCCCCTGTGTGGGATCGGTAGACGCACACGTAGATCTGGCTTATAGATCCATGGTCTACGTGCAGCCAAAGGACGGAATTGGAGGGGTTCTCTAGGCAGCGCAACCGGCGGCAGCAAACATCCGCCCTAACGAACACGCACACCCCGGCTTTGTCTCGAAATTGTTCCTCGATGACATAGCCGGGGTAACACAGGTAAGACGTGTCGTCAGGGCGGCGTATTTGTGTCTCCGTGAGGAACATCACAGCGGGCCGTGCCGTCTCAAGGTGGTGGTGGACGGTATCGAGGTTCGCATGGAGTCCACGGACGTTAGTGAACTCCACCTCGAAATGTGAAGTTGTGGGGTTTCCTAGGGCCGCTGTGTAACGTTTATTTCTTTTTTGTTGCACTGCCATTGTAGATTTTGAAGAAGAAGCGTGAAGACAGGGCGACATTTGGTGCAGCAGTAAGTGACAAAGCGCAGGGGCTAGCTTTGTCCAGAACCGTGTGGTTAGGTCGGAGCCGACCCGCCGGACGGAAGGGCTCCCAAACCCCCCTGATGCAAGGCCGCCGCTACCCCACACCGGTTACCACCCGGAGCGGCGATCCCACATCAGGATTATGCGCAACATGTGGGGCAGCCTCCTGGGGTGGTTGGCCCCAGGCGGGCCCCATGACTGTGTTGCGGGCGGCCGCGGCAACGCCGTTGCTAAGGGTCTCCCTGGCCGGCGAATCGACCCACACCACCCACACTAGACTCCGTTTCGCCCCCACTGGTCCCATGCCTGCTGCACCATACATCGCCCCGGGCCCGGCGGTGCAGCTGCTGAACCCCTAACGCAACCCAGCCTGGGCTGGGTTACTTGGGGGGCTTTAGCACAGCTGCACGGTGGTACCCCCCCGGACCAACACTGTACCTGGTACCCACGTAGGGGCCGAAGCCACTCCATAGGTACCGTAAATTAACGAGCCTCGTCCGTTTATCAGCAGGTGCGCCACTAGCAGGTGAGGTCGCTGGGGCCCTATAGATGTTGGTAGAGCCCCTTTGCACCCAAGATCAAAAGAGTGTTAATGCCGAGTGGTATTCTACCATTTGTTTACTCAGGGTGTTAGAAAAAGTTCGCGAAAGACGACGCAGAAGCCGCGTTCTCCTAAAGATTTGATGAGAGGTTTCACTTTTAACAACTCCGAAGAGGCAGTGATAGCGTTCAATCAGCACGTAGAAAACATGCCTTCAGATCTGTGGTCCTCCTGTTTAAAAAAATGGTTCGATCGCATGAAAAAATGTTTAAAATGTAAAGGAGAGTATTTTGAAAAGCAATTAACATAATATTTTGGTTTTAAGATGTTGTTTTTTTAATTACGCAAAACTTATAGTGTGACCTACGTAGTTTCAGTTTTAGTGCATATTTTACTATACAGGGTTATTTTAAAAGTACTTACCACAGACCTTTTAGGTATCGTTTCTGAAGGTCATATGTAGCAAGTTTTGTTTTACGAGTTTGCAATATTTTGAATTATTTTTACAAAAATTAATATATCGACATTGTCTCGTCTATACTCGTCTTACTACGCGGCGCAGAACATTAATATCGTACAGCACTTCTGCCTCTGCCTCTGTCTAACCCTTCGGGGATAAACATGTGCTTTGTGTTTATGTGTGTGCCAACGCGTTAACGTTTGTAATTGTGTCAGATCGAAGTTCAATCTCTATAGGTTCAATCCAAAACATGAAATGGCTTTTTTGGTCGTATATGACGTTTCGTAAAAAGTGTGAAACATAGGTATAGGTGTTTAGTATTATGTCAGGATTTCGCTCGAGGAAAGTTTTACTTATTTTTAAAATAACCCTGTATAATCAGTCACTACCGCTGTATGTCCGTCCCTATGTATAATTTAGATCTTTAAAAAACGCAATGGATATTTATGCTCAAAGGAAAACTCGACACAAAACTCTATACCAACCCGTCTAACCAGACGGTGGTATATGTAGGCTGAATTCCCTCCGTTAATTCCCAGTTGCCCAGGATAACTCGGAGACGCCCAGGACTTTAATGGGCTATGCCATAGCAGCTGGCACGTAAGATTTTGTTGCCTTTAATCAACATTTCATCAAGGTTTCAATTTTTTTTCTAAATTGCAATATAGCTGCTACTTTTTATTAAAATAATTCGGCCATTTTGGACATAACTCTTAATATGTGTGTCCGGTGACGGCAATAGGCTTGCCCCCCTATTACGTGGGACTAAAAATACTAGCAAATTGTGGGTGTGTTATGCACCTCTGCCTACCTATATGTGTTTGTGTGTATGTGAATTCCCGCCTCAGCCGTAGGCGTCGAATAGGCTGAGACATGTAAAATATATACCAGCATAATTTGAGCAATAATTATGACGTTAATGCCTCAATATCAACTCTATGGTCAATGCCGTGTCACAAACAAGAGACAACCCTTACTGACTTACAACTTCAAGTTGTCGCTGACGTCACGTATTTTTTGCGGTTGTTAGGCGAGTGACATAGGCCTGCCTAGGACCTACACGTCTAAACCTCTATACATTTTAATTCAAACAAAACACCTAAAATTACATTTACATTAACAAAACAAAAACATTTATACGAGCTAAGTACGGAACCATACATAATATTTACTTAAGTAATAACTTACCTCGTATTAAAATTAGGTAATATTACGCCACAGGTTGGAAAAACAGGGTTATGGGGCTGTATTACATTTGTAGTTTGGCATGAAGGACTTTATTTGTAAACAGAAACGGTAGAATTTCATTTGCGAGATAAAATACAATGACAATTTGACTACTACGGTGTGTTCGGTAAAGCATCTGCATTCGACACCGGAGTCTCAGGTTCGATTCCCGGTCAGGACAAACTTTGTGTGATGCCCCCTAAATTTGTGGCGAAGTCTAGGTGTTTTCTATGTATAATACGTATGTATGTATTTACAAAAAAAAAAAGTGTATTTATATCAGTTTATCTAGTACTCATATCACAAGCTCTGCTTAGTTTGAGATTAGATGGCGTTGTGTGAATTTTCCTAACATATACAAAAAGAATATCTTATTCTAGCTAGACGTTACTTATCACGAATAAGTTTAACTAACGAAAATAAAAAGAACTAGGTGTGTTTAATACACTATTTACACAATTCTATTTTCTTATCTCTTTAAATTTATTTCATGGCGCGTTTTCTTATCGAACCAGTTTGAAATTTAAACAGTTGAATTAGCACTTTAGACACCACATTTGGTTTAAAAAAATATTGTTCCATTTTCAAAGAAGAAATGAATTTAGAACTGAAATAAATTCACTACGAACTTTTTTGTATCTTTAGTTCAATTTGGTATTATTATTAGATGTTAAGGCAGGTTTTCACAGGGTCAGTGCACAAGTCAGTATCGGCGCCAGTGTAGACGCTGATACTGACTTCATTTGTTTATATGGAGTCAGTAGTCGTGGTAAGCTGTTCAGTGAGCACACGTTTGTGAAGTCAGTGAGAAAGAAAAATGAATTCGCGAAAACAGAAGAAACAACGATTAAATTACTTGCTTAAAAAAATTATCAGTTTTGCTCTTGAATGAGTTAGCAGAAATGTTAGAAAAAGATTTCGCCGACTGACCTCAAAATATTCGTGTGCGAAAATACAAGTCAGCACTGACGTCCCACCGCTGTACTGGCTTCAAATCAATTTACATTCGGTTTTTCTCGTGTCAGCGCTGACTTGTCTCGAATTCGGAGTTAGTAACTGGCCCTGTGTAAATCAGCCTTTACTGTGAATAGAGCCCTAAAGTTACTAAAACTAAAAATATCGGAACCCTTAATAGTTTCGTCATGGCCGTCCGTCTGTCCTCGGCCTTCCTTGGCCTTCCGGCCTCCCTAGACACATGAAACGTTGTATGGATAATATTACCCAGTTTCTCGGGTCTACTCCATGGGTATCATTATATAGGTCTTTTAAAAACATTGAGAGGTTGCTAAGATGATTTTTTGATTTAAGTATGTTTACGAGATATTTAGCTTTGAAGAGCAAATTTTTGCAAAAACAGGGCTTCCCCCAGCTCCCCCCCCCTCTTCCCTCCCCCCTCCTCTACGTGAAAAAAACTCTATCTTATGCGTGGCTCGACACGCGCTTGGCCGGTTTTTTTACACACTCGGAAGAAGTTATAATCATCATCATATCATAGTATAAAACAAAATCGCCCGCGTTCCGTATGTATGCTTAGATCTTTAAAACTACGCATTGGATTTTGATGCGGTTTTTACCAATGAATAGAGTGGTTTTTGTTTATATAATTTGTTAAGCGGGCGAAGCCGCAGTCGTCCGCTAGTTGATCTATAAATGGAAAATTCAAAACTACAAGAATTTTTTTTTGTGTGATTTGCGCGTTTTACTGTTCCAGTTTTATATTATTAGAAGTAGTTAGATTGTGTGAATGCTATTTAATAAAGAAAAGTGGCCTCATTTGCACATATTTCTGTAATTAAGTTAAATTTAAAAAACACGAATTGCATGACTAAAGTTAATTACAAAATACACTCTACGGTTATTTTAAAAGTATATTAATCTACGCAATAAATCAAAATAAAATATTATGTTCAACTCACTACCGGAAGCCCACAGTGAAATAGCTTTGGTTCCTAGTTCCCGTGGGAACATATTCCCGGGATAATTTTTTTTTTGTGTTATTCTTTATTAGTAGAAACTAGATAATTATACCTTAACTACTGACTCGAATTCGCCGGGCGCCACTGGAAATACGTTCTGCTTGTAACCAGAGACGCCCGGCAACGGACGTTAAAGCGGCCGCGGCCTTGGTCGCGGAACTAAAAAAAAAAAAAAAAAAAAAAAAAACTTACTCGAATTCCTACCCACAGACGTAACTAATATTACCTAAACTGATGAGATGAGTTTTGAACGACCTACGTACTACGTACCCCTTTTTTCTTAAATTCTTTTCTTTCTATCTTTCCATCCAAAGGTTGCCTGTAAGATATTGCTGTTTAGTGATAAGGCCGCCATTTGTACATATTCAATATGGATTGTTTTAATTTTGTTATTTTTTGTATTGGTGTACAATAAAGTTTATTGTATTGTATTGTATTGTATTGTATTGTATTGTATTGTACTACTTCGACATAGTACGAGTAATAACATAACAGAGGTGATGCTGGTTTTTCTGTTTCTCCTGGTTTTTATTTTTTCTGGTTCAGTACCTGCGGCTGAGGGTGAATCGGGCGACTGTGAACTAGTCCTCGACACGATATCTCCTAGTGAGGACTGCTAAGTTATATTGTATTATGTTACGCACCAATCACGCCGAGCTTGCGACTTATCTGTTGTTGTTACTGTTACTTAGTGCGCATACTATTTTAAGTTATACATCTTGGTGTTTATTGACCGAGCGAGCGAAGCGTCTCAGTTTTAACTCGTGGACTGCCCGATTTGGCGTTGTTGATATGTGTGTCAGTTCCGGTCTACAGGCCGCATTTTACAGCCGATTTTCATGAAATTTGGCACAAGTGTTCTTTGTGGCAAGGCGCAACTTTTGTCGAAGGGATTTTGCGATTGGGGGGAAAATGGGGGGGAAAATGCGAAAATAACGCGAGGTCTACTATTCACAGAACCAAACAGCGATATTTAAAAAAAAAGAGTAGCCGATGTTGCTCCTTATTACTCCATAAGCCTCTAACTGATTTAAAATGTAGGGTTATATAGCGCTTCTGTAAATAGCTTTGCAATTGCAATCTTTGCAATCGACTGCTTCGGTGGCGTGGTGGGTAGTGCATCCGCTTTCTACGCCGGAGTCTCGGGTTCAATTCTCGGTCGGGACAAACTTTGTGTGATGACAGATACGTTTGTACCGAAGTCTGGATGTTTCCTATGTATAATATGTATATATTTACAAAAAAAAATATCAGTTTATCTAGTACTCGAGGGGCTCGTGGTCTAGTGGTAACCGAAAATGTTAACACATTGCAAAGGTTAAGCAACATCGACTCAGGCCGGTCTTAGGATGGGTGACCATTTCTTAAGACATTGAGACCCCTCCGAGCCTCGGAGAGCACGTTAAGCTGTCGGTCCCGGTTGTCATACGAACATCTATGGCAGTCGTTAGGGGTAGTTGGAGCCCTAAATCAAAAATCCGACCGGTCTAACTGCAGAACTTCGATATCGCCCATGGGTTGTGAAGGTCAGATGGCAGTCGCTTCACGGAAAATATCGAAGTTCAGCCGAATCGCAGTTAGACTGGAAAGCCGACCCCAACTGAGTTGGGAAAAGGCTCGGTGAATGATGATCAGTTTATCTAGTACTCATATCACAAGCTCTACTTAGTTTGAGACTAGGTGGCGTTGTGTGAATTGTCCTAACATATTTATTGTTTAGTCGCGAAACGTACCGTTACGCTGCAGCATATATTTGAGCGAAGCGAGTTTTGATTCAAAGCGATATAACTCTGTCAAAGTATTTTTTTGTCATTACGCTATGGGAATTTTTACCATCAATTAAATTATTTTTATTTGATCGAAATTCAAAATTCTGGCTTCGTAAGAACCTGGGTAATTCTGTAAGCTTTTGATGAGTGCAAGAAAATCCGAAATCGGCCGAGTATTCGCCGAGAAACAATTTAACACAATTTAAGAGCGTGTACGCCGTCTATGCGCAATTTGACTCAAAAACAAAACTTTTCAAACCTGTTAATATCGTGAACTACTTATCTTACAAAAATGTTAATTACTAATAACTTTAGGAAATTTTGTAGTCTCAATAGTTAGTAGAGAAAATATTTCGATTAATACAGTATTTGTGCATTCTATTAAGATAACCTAACGGAGGTTTTCTCAATTACCCTTTCAGCATCAATTTCGAAGCTGCAAATATATGAAACTACTGACAAAATTAATTAACAAAAAATATTAACCAATCGATATCCTTAGGAAAATAGTTAGTTGAAAAGATTTTATGATTTAGGTATATTATTACAAGAAATTAAAATTCAAACAATGTGAAATATTAAGAAATTTAAAAGGTTTTTTCACCGATTTATCTTATTAAATTCAGTATAATAATAGTTCAACTTAAAAGATCAATATCTTTTTTAAAATACCTAATTTGAATTTTTACTAAATTTATTACTATTAATTTTCTATAAATTTTTGAAAACTATTATAAAACGTAACGCGTCAATCTATTCAAATCAGTTCGCCGCGTGGCTTTCTAGAGTGAGGATGTGTCGCTCGGCGCTCTGATTGACCTGTGTTCACCTTTGCCGTGCGTATAAGGATAGCAGACATTTATAGCGTCATCGACAAATCTTGGTACTTTGGTAAGTAAAATATTATATGATTTTTTTTATGGCAGACAATATTTTTAGTCACAACAAATTATATTTCAACCGCAATGGCAAAAAAACCAAGTTATTTTTAGCGAAGAAACGAAAACGAAAAAAATATACAAATTTGGAAAAGCCAAGAGCTAAAAGGTATATGTGATATATATGCTATACTAGCTTCAACCCTCGGCTTCGCCAAATTAAAATATACACTTTTGCATCCTTATATTATATCCTTATATAATATGGTGTTTTATCTGGATCCTAATAAGGCTAAGAGGAAATGTCTTTGAGATACATGAAAACATATTTCTATACTAATAAGTGACTAAGCTTGTAGTGTTTAGTGGTACTTTTTACTATTAGTCTACTTGAGCCAGGTTTTATTTCAGAAAGGCCCGTTAACCATGGCAATTTCAATTGTATTTCAATGCCATAGATTTACACGATTAACATCTATACAATTTTATTTAAAAACGTTGATATTATTTTATCCTAAGACTGTTTCGTTTTCATATTTTTTTTATTTAATTACTGTATGATACTAACGCTTGCTTTAAAATAACAAGGTTTGTGTGCTTATTGGTTTATGGTTTCACTACAGGCAATGTAAAAGAAACTCAAGTGATGAAGGAGTAACGGGAACAGTTGAGTATGACCATGCAAAATGTCATGACGAAGGAGCAAAATGGTAGACCCACGAAAGTCCAGGTCGATGCCGCTGAGAACTACGACATATTAATTGAATTTATAAAGATGTTATTTCCTTCTTTTCTTTTGTTTCATTTCTCGCTACACTAAATTCCACTCCCTTGTTTGACCGAAAGGAATTGGAAAATGATCACTTCCCAAAAAAAACTTCGCAAAATTCCATTTGCCAAATTATTACTTAGCAAAAAATCTATTCACAAAAACTTTTAACGCAAACCTTAGGTTTTGGAAATTAACTTTTAAACTATAACTTGTTTATCAACTAGTACTTTTAACACAACACAAATATTTCAGTTGGAATAACAGTTTGTACGCAAAATCAAATAAGCCAAATATTTTGTATAGTCAGTTTTCAATTCTCCCTTTCCTATTCAGTCAAATGCATCAATGACAAAAATGTGTTAAAGAAAAAATTAACCTAATCTAAATAGTTCAGTTCTGGGTAACCTACTAAAAACAATCTTTTTTTCTATTAATGCAAGTTGTTTCTGGCGTAGGAGGTCACAGTTTTAACCTAACCTAACCTACCCGTTTTGTTTACTTCCCATATTTTTTGTCTTAACAAATCATTTCACCATAAGTTTATTGTCTGAAGATTGTTTACTGTAATAAATCATTCGAAGACCAAATGCCCTAATGACATTATACTTGGTAGGTAATATTTTGCCAAGTAAAAATTTGACCAAAAAAAAAATGCGTACTAAAATCATTCGAAATATTGCAATGGTATAAAAAAGGTTGCTAAAATTTGTTTGGGTAATGAAAATTTGTCAAAATCTTTTCGGCAAAACGGCAGGTACCCGTAAAATAAACTACTAAGTTTAAATTGAATACCAAAAACAATCACTAGAACTATAGTGTTCACTTGAACGGATCAAGATATATTAGTTTGATTATAGCACGCCAGCGCTTCACACACAGTTACACTCGTGTCGCGCTTCTTCTGTGTGGGTTTGAATTACCTAAACTTAACATCGCGCTGTAGGCGTACACGCTCTTTTGAGTCACTCGTTGAGAGCTCCGTTCGCCTTCGGCTTGCTTCGCTCAATAAAAATGAATCTTTATTTTCCTTGGTCACAACATCACGCGTGAACGGCTGGACCGATTTCGCTAATTGTTTTTTTGTTGAGTTTGTTACTATCAGGAGAAGGTTCTTATGAAACAAAAAATGCGTAACGAAGTTCGCCGGGACAGCTAGTAATTGCATATTTTTGTAAGTGTTAAATCTTAACATAGAAAAATACAAGTCAAAAATTGACACAGCAACCGACTTTAAATTACCGAAATGGGACCAAATAATTATCGGAATGGGACCAAATTGATATGGGACCACTTGGGAAGTAGTTAGATTTCAATTAAAAAAAATAAAATCGATTCACCCTGTCCAAAGATATGAGGTAACAGACATAAAAAATATAGACGAATTGAGAACCTCCTCCTTTTTTGGAAATCGGTTGCAAAATATTTTTTGGACATTCTAACACGATTTCATCTAGCCCAAACTAAGCTATAAGCTTATGCTATGGGATCTAGACGACTGATAAACATACTTATAATATATTTCTAAATACATACATAGAAAATACCCAAACGAACGGGACTGCAGTCGCATACTCACCACTGCGCCATCGAGAGACAGTCATTCCGATAGCAACGATATTCAAAATAATCTAACCGAATCTCAAGTAACTAATGACGTCATTTAAATTAAACACACACATAAATACATACACACACCCTCATACACACATCCACATTGAAATCGAGAATTTATGTCATTCGATTACGTTGAGAAATTCACCATAAAATCGATTCAAGCACTTATTACCATAATCATTTATTTCGTACGTGCCCCAAATTGTACTCGTATAGCTAAGATCGTACTGTTTGTCCGTATACTTCTATATCTTCAATCTTTATCCTTGAACAGGGAGGCAGAAAAGTTAATTACACCCACATTTCATTAGTAACCGTTAGTCCCACAAGGGGAAATAGGTCAGACAGACATGTCGGACAAAAAGAAAAAAAAATGTTTTTGTGCATGCATACATTCATTGTCCTATGCATTTAGTGAAATTTGGTCATTTGAAATTACAAAAAGTCTAGTCAATTTTATTTAGTTTTTATTATGTATGTTTAAAAAATAACCTATTTATTTTTCTAAAACGGTTCTAGAAACTCTGTAGTTTTTTCCGTTAACATTTTTTTTACTTTTATTTATTCGGGAATCCCCGCGAGACGCTCATGTGTGTCTCTCCAATGATATACAGTTTGAATTAAACATTAAGTTCCGCCTTCAAACTATAGGGGAGAGATGTATTGTTCGCTTTTTAAGGATTATTGTAGATAGTATTTTATTTACAACGGAATTGTAAAAAAGGACGTTTTGTATTCGAATTGTTGAAAAGAACGTTCTATATTAGAATTTAGGTTAAGACATAATTATATTAAATCACGCTTTTAAGGGTTGAGTGAGTCGACGCTGCCTGTCACGGCTATGAACGTTTTCACATTGCACGATAACGACAGACAATATCGTGACGATATGTTGCACGATACCTTAAAGTTAGTGCTACTACTTACGATAGTCGCGATATCGTCACGATATCGTCTCGATATCGTGCAATGTGAAAACGCCCTATACCATGACCAGTTATGAGACACTTGAAATTTTCACAAAAATGGATATTTAGATCAAAATTATGTAAGTAGTTATGTTGCCATAATAAGACTGAATAGGTACTAAAAATCCGGTGAAGTGCAAGTCGGACTCGCGCACAAGGGGTTCCGTACCAAAACGGCAGAAAAATCACTTTTGTTGTAGCCCCCTTAAATACCTATTTAATATATTCCGTTTTTTAGTATTTGTTGTTATAGAAGCAACAGAAATACTTCATCTGTTGAAATTTCAACTTTCTAACTATCACGGTTCATGAGATACAGCCCAAGACAGACGGACGGATGGACAGCGGAGTCTCAGATATAGGGTTCCCGTTTTTGGGTACGGAACCCCAAAAACAAAATAAAAAACAATTTAAGTGGATCTCGTTTACAACAAAAATGATTTTTTTTAAATAATCTAGAAATTCTATAGAGAGCCTTGTCCTGTGTAAGTAATCTCTTTTGTCCAAAAACAAAGTAACCTGTTGATCGGATTGAAGTCGAAATTCAAAAGCGTGAGAATACATACAATAAACAAACTTTAAACCCATTCACACCTTTCATTTTTATCCCGCCTTTTTTAAACGAACCAATAAAGCTGTTTCGATATTTGAATCATGTTTGCTGTCAATTTTTTTTTCATGTAACGCATAAAAACGCGCGTGCTGAAATTGCGCGGCACATGTTAGTAGATTATCCGTCAAAGGCAATAGGGTAGATAAATGTCAAATCAAATCAGCCTCTTTTTATTTTTTAAAACGCTGGACCTCGTAGAAATTTGTATGAAAACCTAAACTATGATGTCACTATTAGGACCGTCACTTCAGTAACTAATTAGTGATTCAATTGATGGCTAAAAATAAATACAAAGAAGGATAATAAGATTGAAAACAATTATATGTCGCCGTGTTCGGTACGTACTTTGAGATTCTTTATTTATTTTTTTTTATTTTCGGTGTACGCATCTGCCCTAATATAGTGTGAATGACCACTAGCAAGTCAATAGTCGGGTCCACCTAGAGCCAGCAACAGGGAACAAAGGCATTTGCCGCGTGAGGAAACAGTCCCCTAACGAGGGCGGTTGCGGTTGCTCATTCGTTTAATTGAGGGCCATGACACCATGGCACTGGTCTTAATCTATAACTATTATTAACTCTGTGTGGACTCGCCTATTGACGATATAAACGTGATTCGGCCGAGGAAGGCCGGGGAATGCTGACTGTTCTAGCCCAGATAGCGAGATGGTAATACGTTATTTAAAAATAAATCCCGTTTTAGTTAGTTTTTTTTTCGTTTGATATTTTTTTTATATAATTTAAAACGCATTTTAATAATTGGACAGGTGAATATAATAAATTATAAAACAATACGATTGACATTAACTAAATAAATTACCTGTACCAACTATACCTTCTAGAATTACATATAAATTCTAACAGGCGTAGAAGAACTCCGCCGCCTTGACGCCGACTGACAATGTACCGAGAAGGCTGGCCGCATTGCCACGTTGTATGGCAATGCTTATTCTTTGATCCAAATAGTAACCAGCCTCCGAGTCTTGAGAAACGTTGATCATGAGTTTAGATATATTTTTGAATAGACCAGGAGCACTCGCACCCCAAGGTGCTGGGACCTCTGGGTTCTACCCCAAACGGCTCAAATATTACAGTCTCCTGCTAAATTTAAGTACCTGTTTGCGCCGTGAGACTTTCTGAAAAAGTTTAAACTCTTATTGCTGCATCAGTAGATACGAATAAAATACCAATAGAAAATTAAGTATTCTTACTTTACCTAAAAACATACCAACCGCCCGGCATTAGTACCAATCAATGACATTAAAATAATGCATAATGTTCTGTATACTAGGGCGGTTCGCTAGAAAGCGGGCGGTTACATCGAAATAATAAGACGGAGCTGGCGGAATCTTAACCTAACCCTACCTAACCTAAGCTTTCGAAGTAATTGTCTTCATTGCGCAGGCGGCGTAGTGGACACGGCAGAGCACACGCTCTTCGTGTGCGCCGCCTGGGACGCGGAGAGGTTGGCCCTCACGGGCACTATTGGACGAGTGGATTCGCTGCCGGCCTTGATCCAGTCTATGGCCAGCAGCGACCAATGTTGGGCCGCCGTCGCTTCCTTCGCTCGGGAGGTGATGGCGGCGAAGAGAGAGGCTCTGCGTGAGCGGGAGCGTGCTGGCCGTACGCTCCCGCCCCGGCGGGCACCAGTCAGGGGGCGACGGCGCATTGCCTACGCCCAAGCCCCCGACTGATAGCGCCGTGGACGGTGGGTCGGGGGGCCCACCGTCCACGCGAATGGCCCTGAGGAGTCCGACGCCCCTTATGTGTTTCAGGGGCGTCGCTTCTGTGTCGATCAGGGGGTTAGCCCAAATTGATAGGCTAAGAGATCGTGTCGCATACACTCTTGATTGAGCCCATCGTTGTGAAGACTCCGCAGGCTCCGTCTTAATTATGCATTATTTCCATAAAATTACTTTGCCTGAATGTAACCTGTAGTATACTGTATAGATTTTACGCACAAATGAATACATACACTGTGGTATTTCGCAGTAGAATAAGCAATGCTTATGCTGTGAGTTAGCTGAAGCTTCCAACCGGACTCTAAACTAGACGTAACCGGTGCTAACCGCCAAAGACCGCACATAAGGCTGAGTGCACACACTGCAAACAAATTGCATTCATTTTAAATCGGTAATGATTGAATTTAACAAATTGATTTTACCGTTGTCTCGCATGCATCGTGTGTCACACCCGCGTGTCAACACTGCGAGGCTTCCGGCGAAGACACAGCATTCCACACGTTGGTGGAATGCTCAGCATGGGCGAGTCAGCGCCGGGACCTCGTTGTGGGCCTGGGCGTAAATACGCTCTCGCTGGAGACCATGCTACGAGCCATGGTCTCTAGCGAGAGCCAGTGGAACACGGCCGTTTCCTTCTGCGAGTAGGTAATGCTTGTGAAGAAGGCGGCCGGCAGGGTGAGGGACCGTACCCTCCCCGCAGAGTTCCAAAGTGTTTGGTGAGGACGCCGCAGACGAGACTACGCCCAGGACCATCGACCTCCATGATCGGGGCCTGAGGACGATGGATAAGCAACCCACCGTCCATACAGAATCAGGCTAGAAGGGCTGCGTGATGTGGGGCTTAACCCCACGCACGCCTTCACTCACCGACGCGGGATAAAACCCGACCCCAAAGATACCGGGTACTCGGGTGCTACCGGGGTAGCACCCGACCACCACGCAGGTGGCCAAGGTCCGCCAGGCGCCACTGGGAATTCTTTCAGTGTCTACCGGAGGCGCCCGGCTATGGACGTAGGTGGGGCCGCAGCCCAGGGCAGCGAATTTAATATTAGCTTTAAAACTTTTCTCAAATTATCCTACATGTCAAAAGACCAAAATTCGTGTAACATCAAGAACACCAAAATTAGATTAACAGGCAACAACATTGAAAATATGAATTGGGAATCTACTATGATGTTAATGATGTTCAGCTACTTTTGAAATACTAGTGTTCAGTTACTTTTGGAATACTAGTGTTCAGCGTTTTATGGACGTTTGTATGTTGAGTTTATTTTGTTCTCGTGTTGCGTCACTAACTTATGACATTTTTAGTGTTCAGATGTTTTGGAAGTTTGAATGTGTTCAGCGACTTTTGGGGCCGACTGTACCAATTATTGCTCGGACTGCAGAGATTCCATTACTTAGTGGTGTGGAAAGTATTCTGTCCTGGCTGTTGGAATAATTATTTGAATATTTTGGATTTTCTATACTTCCCGACGTTTCGGTTGCATTACACCAACTAAGGTTACGGAAGGACTCACTCAGTCAACGGCGTGGTTAGTAAAATCCTACCTAAGTAGACCTGTCGCTAATATTGATGACTATTAATCGTATCAAGATATTTTTTTTGGAACGAAGTTCTCTAACGCGGCTTACGGGTAGTGCGATTTAGGAGAAATCGTCACGTTACTCTTATCAGTGGTTCCTAACCGGTGGTCCGCAGAAACCAAGACATGGTCCGCTTTTTTTTATTTATTTATTGAAATTTAGCGTCGGCGTCGTTAGTAAAACGAAAAGTAACCCAATCCCAGGTCGGGTTGCGTCGCAGTTGCGTAAAGAACTTTGTTCCTGACGGGGGTCCCCCGACCGCACAATTAAGCTAAAAAATAAGCCGTTGTAAACGTCAATATTTAAAATTTCTCATGTGATCGTAGCCTAAGCTGGTTAGAATCGCATAGATATCGGTCCACTGAGGTGTGCCTATAGGCAAATCTGTTTCAAATATTCATTGTCAAACAAACCCGGTTAGCTGCCAACGTTGTATTGATTTGCAAATGAACGTTGAATTGTGATTTTAGTAAATGGATTCAACTGGATTTAGTTGGCTCAGTGTGTTTACAACCTTATGTTAGGTAGCTATTGTAAATATGTGCTAAGGTCACATGGTAAGGTCAACGTTTAAGTTTGTTATTGAGCGTTCAGTGTAAATGGTTCTACCAACATCTTGAAGATCTAATCTCACATGCAGCAGTTAGCTTCGGTGGAGTGGTCGGTAGTGCATCGGCTTTCGACTCCGGAGTCTCGGGTTCGATGCCCGGATTGAATTAGATATTTTGTGTGATCCACATTTTTTTTTTCGGACTTTGGTAGTTTTCTATGTATATTATGTATGTATTTGGAAATTTATATGTATGTTTATTAAATCAGTCGTCTAAATACCATAGCATAAGCTTATAGCTTAGTTTGGGCTAGATGACGTTGTGTAAGAATGTCCAAAAAAATTTAATGTTACGGGCGAAAAGTGGGTAAAATACACCCCTTTGTGAGGTACATGTGTGAGTATATTATGTTTGTATGTTTGACGGCATCTCTAGGGCCCAAGTCTTCCTTGCAAGAGGTGCAATCCATAAAGCTTTATTCATATAGGTCATTAAATGACGCTTAGAATTAATTTTTTCTGAATCCCAAAAATATAGAGAAATAAATTACATAATGTATACTAGAACAACAAAAAAAATAGTCACCTAATTACAAAATCAACCACAATTATAGCATTTCACCATGCTCAAGCCAGACACTTTTGTTCTTTGGCAAATATACTGAACGTACACAGGAACAGTAATACGTTTACTCGGCGTGACTTGCGATAGTTGTCGATTGATTATGAATTGATGAACCTTACATAATATGTTTTGATTCACACGCATTATTTATTGAGTCAATTGTCAATTTTGATCTCCTTTTATAAATTTAGTTGAGCTAGACCGAATCGAGATGAAGCAATTCAAGCGTAGCTTTGTTGTGTACGATAATATTAGTTTAACGGGAACATTTGTGATCGTTCAAACGTTTGAGAGTTACCTACGGAGACAGAATAGTTGATAAAGACTATAAGATTAATTCACAAGGAACTGATGAACTAATCTTATAGTCGTAGAACGTATTGTATACAGTGTTACGTAATAGGTATATCAAGTTTAATCGTGTGGCGAACTTCAAATCAAAATATTTAAATCCCAACAATAGCGCTTATTACCCTTTGAATAGCAGGACTTTACTTAATAGGTAATACTAAACCAACGACTTGAATGTAAACACTGCATTCACAAACTCAGAAATCACAAGTGCAAGTTCAGTCAATGACATTGCCGAAAACTTCAAAAAATGTATTAAATGGGTCACGTGACCGACTTTTTCTGCGATAATATTGATTGAATAAGTCGGTCGACTGAATTCGTTACAACTATGCTCATGGAGCAGACGTAGGTTATGTAGATCGTATTTGCAGTTACTACATGGGGCATACTAAAAGTTTTGCACTTCTAGCTAATCGGAACTATTTGAATTTCGAATGTTGTATTTTTTTAAACATTGCAACCTTCTTAGTAATAAAAAAAAACAATTGGCGGGAAATCATTTGTCAATTGTTTTTTATCACACATCAAAGTTCTCCGTATGCAACGAAAATGGAATTTATTCGAAAAGATTTTAGAGCGATGATTTTTTATGATTTTAAAAGTTCTCTCTCTCCGCAAGACTGTGCCGCTCGTCTTCAAAATGCTTTTGGGAGAGAAGCACCTTGTTTGAGCACCGTTAGGCGATGGTTTGCTGAATTTGAGAGAGGTCGAGTTTCTTTACTTCAACTGCCGTCAACGAAAATAATGTAGCTACTGTTAAGCGGTTAATTGAAGAAAACCCGCGGATTACCTATGAGACAATTCGAGGACTATTGGGGATTGGTATGAGTCAAATCCAGAAAATTTTACACGAAGAATTGAAAGTTCGCAAACTTTGTTGTCGTTGGATCCCTCATGAACTGACAGCGGAGCAGAAGCGGACTGGCGTGGAATGGTGATCACAGATGCTACTGAAGTACGACCACGGACATTCTAATGCTGTTTATGACATTGTCACAGGAGACTGGACATTGGACGTGGATTTATTGTTTTGAACCAGAAAAAAACAGCAATCTTGTGAATGGGTGTTTGAAAATGAGAACAAGCCAACAAAAGTGAGGCAGGCGAGAAACGTTGGTAAAAAAATGATCGCGTTTTTTTTTCTCAGCTACCATCTGTACAATTCCACTTGAAGATCAAAAGAGTGTTAATGCCGAGTGGTATTCTACCATTTGTTTACCCAGGATGTTAGAAAAAGTTCGCGAAAGACGACCCAAAAGCCGCGTTCTCCTACATCATGACAACGCTACTTCACACACGGCCAACAAAACAAAGTCATTTTTAGCTTCCGAAAAAGTACAACTCGTCACCCATCCTACGCATAGCCCCGATCTAGCACCCTGTGATTTCTGTATTTTCCCCAAAATCAAAGATTTGATGAGAGGTTTCACTTTTACCAACTCCGAAGAGGCAGTGATAGCGTTCAATCAGCACGTAAAAAAACATGCCTTCAGATTTGTGGTCCTCCTGTTTTAAAAAATGGTTCGATCGCATGAAGAAATGTTTAAAATGTAAAGGAGAGTATTGAAAAGCAATAAACATAAAATTTTGGTTTTAACATGTTGTTTTTTTAAGTAACGCAAAACTTATAGTGTGACCTACGTAGTATTTTAAACCAGAAGCCGTCCTATTCAGATTTGTATGATGAGTTTTACGTAAACATTCTGTATATTATCTAAAATGACTATTTCTACAAACTCACCTGAGTTATACTCCAGTATCTATCCAGCGAGATGAGGCACAAGTTCATAATAGACGCTGTACACAACAACACATCCAAAGCCGAATGTATCTCACACCACCAAAATCCAAATATCCAATATCCCATCAGCTCATTAGCCAACGAAAAAGGCATTATTATAAGGCCTAAGAAGAAGTCTGACACCGCTAACGATGCAATGAACCAATTTTGTATATTTTTCAATGCTTTCTCCGTCACTATCGCGATTATCACCAACATGTTGCCAACTACCACCATAATCATTAACACTGTCACAACCACTGATGCTATTATTATATGAAATGGTGAATAACCACTTGGATACCAAGTTTTTAATATTAAATTCACTGTTGAATCATTTGATAATGTTGTGTTAGCGTCTGAAGTGTTTGTCATTTGTAATGCGAAAAACTCTTCTTGACTCATATACGTTGGTACCAGTAACGTCGAGTTTAAGCTTACTGTAGTATTCAAGTTTGTTGTCATCGTAGTAAGAACGAGCTGTGTTGTATTCGGCACCATTTTGTTGTAAAATTGAACTAACTAATTTATTGTTTGTCTGAAACTTGGCCCCGTGGAAATAATTGTTGTATACAATTGATTTATTACAAAAAAATACTGCTCTCGGAATATCCAATTATTTTATATTAGACGCAAAAAAAAAAAATTATATCTATCCTAATATTGCTTTTGAAATTATAGTTAACTAGCAAATTAACAATACGGATATTTTGCACACATAAAAAAGCTGACGATTAAATTCTAAGTTGAAATAAAAAAAAGTTTCTTTTTATTTTACGAGTAAACTATTTGGTGTCATCGCGCTATTTCATGCTTTCTTTTGTCCCAAGTTCTGTGGACGTTGCCGTACATGATGTTTGCGATGCTCCTCATGACGTCATGTCACTTGACTGCCATTTTGGATTGCTCGCGTGTGACTGGTAGTCTGTCATTAGCGCTGATGCATGGTAATCAACTGTTTCCGGATCTTCATTTGATGCGTTCGATCTGCAACAAGGATAAGCATTGATTAGTGACGAGTTTAAGTGTTTAAATTATACCGGAAAACATAGGAATTAGATTACGATCGCAGGATTTAGTGTCCTTGGCTGGGTTCTAGGTAGCTGAATTGAACAGAGCATAATATTATATTCCCCCCTTTGGAACTATCGCTTGTCAGTCAAGCTCAAGCCTGACGCTACTAGAAGGTTATTTTGCCAGCAACATTTCAAGGTTGACGAATTTAACATAAGATTCATAAGTTGACGACGGGTTTGTCCCTCAATCAAGTACTAGGTATGCAATGCATGATGTTAATTGCAAATGTTGAGCGGAGCAAATATTTTTATTACATATCAGAATCAGAATCGAACACTTAAATTAAATAATCGAATGAAAAAAACCTATTTTCATTGTTGACGCACGTGTTTCCATGGCAACCATTTAATCATCTGGTTTTTCGGTGATTATTCCTCGATGGTGCATCCGATTTCGAAAATCGTTTTTCCGAACCCACTAGCTGAATGTATTGCACGCGCGTGCCAATTTTGGAATTTCTAGCTAAATGTTAAAAAACTTTTTCGTCGATGTCCAGGACCTTTTCGGTGATTATTCCTCCGTGGTCAGCTCTATTTTCATGATTTCAGATATATGTACTCCTGGGTATGATGTCGACCAGCATGCCAAATTTGGTCAAAATCGGTCAAGCCGTTTCGGAGGAGTAGACGCACAAATGATTTACACTTGTCGCCTGAGATTGAGCTCCGCTTCGCTCCGCTTCGCTCCGCTCAATAAACTGTTGGGAAAGGAGAGCTGATAACATAAATTCCATAAACAGGCCATAGGTACTGAGAAAGGGCCCAATCGCTAACTACGAACGGGGCATATTGAGAATCAACGGGTTTTTATTGGTGTCAGCCCAAACCGTCCTCAACCCATATTTGGATAACAAAATTATAACATAGAAAGATCATTTCTGGATACACATGGCGCAGTGTTATCCTGGTAATGTGTCCTAATAGTAATTGTGAATGAAAAAACTATTGTGAACGAATTACACTAAGTAATTACTGGCGATTAAGAATGACTCAAATTGCCCCGGGACTGTGAGAAGGCCTGTGAGAAAAGAACCTACTGACAATAAAAACTCACGGCCAAGTTTTCTCACATTAATTCTTTTCTCACAGGACCTATTACTTTGGGAATCTGAGAGTAAATAATGTAGAAGCAATAATCTTGACGTTCATAAGTGTTACTTGGTAATTATTTTGATCTGATATTCCAGAAGAGCGGAGCCGGTGTCAACAGTAAACGGAAGATTGGAAGACGATTTAGATTCAAAATTGGACCCGGTATGTGGCGCTGCTGTCCCGGGAAAATTTGCCACTGCCACGGTAACGCCACGCAACGAATCTTTCCGTCCACTGGGTGTCAATGGTTAGCCAATCAGCACAATAAATATCGAAAGTAAATTGATAGCGTAAATGAGTTTGAGGCAAAACTAGAATATATTTTAACAATTAACTAATGGATGCCGATATAATGCACTTATACTCACTGTAAATAAGATACTCGTATATATTACATAGTACCTATAGTTACTTAGACTGCCTAGGTGGCGTATTGTTTGCATAATTAATTGTGTAACTGCCTGTGCCGTAGTACCAGGTTCAATAACAAATATATTGTCTGTGAGGGAATTCTCTCTCACTGCAGCAAGGTGGGTTTATAGGTCGGAATTGGACGCAAACGGAGTCGAGGTTACCAAGTAGTCTATACTTATATGTATTATAAAGGTTTGATTATTTCTTTGAATTGAAAAAGCACCGAAATTACTGAACTTATTTTGAAAATTATTTTTTATTTACAATAAGAATAATAATTTACATAATTATGTACAAAAAATATTTTCACTACCAAATGTCGTTTAAAAGATCCTCCGCGTCATTGCTGACTGGAAAAGTTCCCAGAATGCTGGCTGTGTTGACACTTTGGATGGCGATACTTATTCTTTGGGCCAGAAAATAGCCAGCCTTATGGTCCTGAGAAGCATCGATTATTTATTTATTTATTTATTTATTATTAAAGGAAACAATACAAGCTTACAGTGGCTACCAAATCGCTTGCATGTTATACTAATTTTAACAATGATCTTACTAACTAGACAAAATTACAATGTCAATTTCATTCGATTCCATACAATTCCATACCATTTACCAATACATTTAGATAATTCAAAACTATTTAGTTACACAATGTTCAAAGATATTTAACTTATCTACTATTTCAATAAAATGTCAAGCCTTTTCAACAATAATAATAATAATTTAAGAAATATATAATGTCAATGAATAATAGGTATGTATATAGATTTATGTCAAAATTATTATTCATTTGACACAATAAAAAAAAAAAAATTATGCTACGAGGTACACTAAATATTATTCGCTTCTACTGTTGCACTGTTGATGGGAAAGTCATGGTTGCATTTAAGAAATGGGTAACATTAATTGCCATCCGCCCCATGCTATCGAAAAATAAGTCCACATCGGAATTTGTGTACAGTAGCCTGTTATGCCGCATCAACCTGACAACCCGAAGTTACATTAGTTTTTAAATAATCTAGAAACCCAATATGGTTAGTCAAAGTGGATCGCGCGGGGCGGAAGCCGTGTTGAGCGTCGTTCAGGAGATGATTAACTTGGTTTAAAATATGGTAATTAAGAATTGACTCGAAAATTTTGCCAAATACCGATAGAATTGCAATTGGTCTATAGTTAGTAATATCTGCTGACGCTCCGCCCTTGGGAACCGGTGTAACCCGTGAAACCTTCCACCTGTTGGGATAGGAACACTGTTGAAGAGAAAGATTGAACAAGTACAGGAGCGGTTCCTCAAGAGCAGACATACATTCCTTAACCAAGTAAGGCGGTATGTTATCCGGTCCATACGCGGATGTGGTTTTCAGCCGTCGCGTTGCATTTTTTAGGTCTGTACATTTTATACAAGGGATGCTAATTTGATGCTCATAAGAAAAAGAGGCATGTCCAGCGTTGTGAGGGTTTAATTGTGGACTGTTTTTGTGGAAGACAGAACCAAAATAGTGAGCAAAAGTGTCAGCAGCTTCCTGTCCACGAATGGCTCTATTCTCGTACGAGAATTCTTTAATTTGCTGTCTATCCGTCCTCTTACTTTTAACATATTCCCAGAATGTTGCAGGGTCACTAGTTATTTTGTTTCCTATAGTCGTCAGATGATTCTGGGAAGCTACAGCTATCAGCTCCTTAACCTTAGTCCTATAATACCTAAAAAGCTCTCTATTAAAATCCTTGCCCTCTTTTTTAAACATCTTAAGGTGAAAATGTTTTTGCTTTATAAAATATATAATTTCTCCAGTGTACCATGTTGGATATACATATTTGTTTTGGCAATGTGCAATACTTTTTATTGGGATGTGGCAATTGATGGCACTATTCAGTTTTTTGTATAGACTATCTACAGCTGTATCAACATCAGTCTCTAACAGAAGATCGCTCCAATCAATATCTGCGACTTCCGAATACAGGGCATGGAAATCAGCCTTTCGAAAATTCCACTCAGGGTTAAGGTAAGCGGTGCCATTGCTTCGCGAAGGAGGAGGAACAGTCGATTTTGAGCTGTTTCCAATCACAGTCAAATATATTTCAAGAGCTGGGTGATCGGCTGTTGTGTCCAATGGCACGAGGGGTTCAGTATCGTATATTACGTGAAATTTTTTGGGATCATCGATTAAGCGTTTAGCAATGTCTCTATAAAGGCGGCGAGCGCTCGGACCCCATGACCCCAGTGCGTTTAATCCAGTAAGTCGTAATGGGTTCCCATGGATATTTGTGCAATATTATAGCAAATTCTACCAAGTGACATCAATCGACATTTTAAATTCATCAATTGACAAATGTATGGTATATGTTGACATTGTTATTATTTAATCTCAAGTGACATTGAAGTATTATTTCATTTTTATAATTTTATTATTGTGGTAATTCAGTGCCGGAGTGCCGGAAATGTAATTTTTGTGACACTATGTTTTGGGTCTCCTACTTATTTCTGTTGCCTGATAGTTATTATTATTTTTATTATTTGTACATCGCATGCCTAAATAGGTAGGACATGTGTTTCTTATACATCAAATAGCACCTAAGATGTACTTATGTAACATGTTCAGCAATAAAATTATTGATTGATTGATTGATTTAAAGAAAATGTGTATTATTAGTTTAGATAATACAAAAATATTATCCAAACTCGAAAATAAAGCCGAGATTTTGCATGGTGCAGTTTCTAATTTTACAACTCCAACGAAACAATCTCCCATAAACAATATTTCTCAGGAATGATCAGGAATTAAAATACGAAATAAGTTCATTAAAATTCGTACAACGAAAACGGAATTGAATTCCGAAATGAAAAAACCGGATTGAACCGGTATTCCATGAATATTTCATGAATTACTCCACTTTATTTGATATTTTAATTGACATATACCTATATGTGCAGCTTTAAATAATCAACAGCTGTATGTTCTCAATATTGTTTAGTTTTCAGGCTAAGGTTACTTCATATACCTATCACCGAATGGATAGGCAGAGGTGCATTAAATTCCCAGAGTTTGCCAATAAATATGTTAGTCCCATGTAATAGGAGCGGGCACGATAAAATAACCAGGTTTGATTACGGGTCAAATTAAACATTTTTCTGATCCACAAATATTTGTTTCGGAGTTTAGGTGTTTTCTATGTATGTTAAGCATGTATTTAGAAATATATAGGTGTGTTTATCAGTCATCATGAGGGGTTCGTGGTCTAGTGGTAAGCGACAATGTTAACACATTGCAAAGATTAAACAACATCTAGTCAGGCCGTTCTTAGGATGGGTGACCATTTCTTAAGACACCGAGACCCCTCCGCGCCTCGGAGAGCACGTTAAGCTATCAGTCCCAGTTGTCATACGAACATCTAGGGGTAGTTCTATCTATCGATATCGCCCATGGGTTGTGGAGGTCAGATCGCAGTTGCTTCACGGAAAATATCGCATTTCAGCCAAATCGCAGTTAGACTGGAAACCGGCCCCAACTGAGTTCGGAAAAGGCTCGGTGAATGGTGATGCTTATGTTTATCAGTCATCTAGATCCCATAGAACAAGCTTATATTTGCTTAATTTGAGCTAGATGATGTTCTGTGAGGACGTCTAAAAATATTTATTTATAAACCTGAGTATAACTATTTATAACGCGAACCTAAGTTCTAACAAACATGACATCATACCTGCGATCTCTTCAGTCCGTGAGACATATTTATTGATAAGTTGACATCACTAATATCTCATCGATAATCTATATGCCATCACTAGTAACCCGTCGACTGCAACTGCAACTCAGTCGTCTCAATTAATTAGCAATCAAACCAGTGAACACTTTAGCTCTACGCTTTACTTGTTAATTTTATGCTGACTTGTTACTTTTTTATGGCAACTCTGCAGGTTTATCTCTGCTCTGCTTATTATAATATTATAGTTCTTTTTACTGTTATTTGTACAGAAAGTATCATATCAGCATTTCAGCCCTACAGTCGTGGGTACCTGAAGTTCGATATTATACCTATTTTCTACTGTTATTGTGACAACCTTGGACGACTAAGATGATTGACATAATTGACATTGATTGACAGGGATTATAAACACGAATACGTGTGGAAAGAAACAGTTCAATTGATGATAATAATGTAATTAACTATAATAATAATCCATTGTTAGTAACAAAGTATGTATTACTGTTATATTCTTTTAGCTATAGAAAACTACTACACCGACATACATTATGTTTACGCCAATATCCTCGAAGGGTTACGCAGAGGTTACACGCCAACATTTTGCCAGTAAATTTGTTGGTTCTTTTTTATATTACGATCGCCAATTTAACGCCGCCGGCTTGATGGTAAGCTATGGCGACGTCTGGCGATTGAAGGTGACTCTCACAGAACAATGAATACTATAGAAAGTGGCCCTCAACTTGACGACCTAGTAATGTGTCTCTTAACGCTCCGCTTAAAGAACGCAGGTTACCGGTCATTATAATAACTAGTTATCACTGCGAACTTTGTACCGCCTCAAATATAAAAAAAAAAAAAAACTATAATATTTCATGCAAATGTATGTAAATTGAAAAACGCGACGGACGGACAGACAGACAAATTGTCGTATTAAATTATAGATTCCAATGGCCAGGACATACCTAGTATGTTACATACTTATGACTGCTTCGGTGGCGTGGTCGGTAGTTCATCGGCTTTCGACTCTGGAGTCTCGGGTTCGATTCCCGGGTCGAATGAAATATTTGTGTGATCCACAAAATAATGTTTGTTTCGGAGTTTGGGTGTTTTCTATGTATATTATGTATGTAAAACAATGGTAAGTAAAAATTTTTTTAAGAAAAAACTTTTTAGCATTAATTAATAGCATTAATTTTTCGCAGAATCAAAAGGACAACAAAACGTCGACAATTGTTTCGCCTCTAAACGAGGCATTATCAAGACTGTCTCAGAGAGAACAGCTGAACGGCTGAACGGCTGTTCTCTCTGAGACAGTCTTGATAATGCCTCGTTTAGAGGCGAAACAATTGTCGACGTTTTGTTGTCCTTTTGATTCTGCGAAAAATTAATGCTATTAATTAATGCTAAAAAGTTTTTTCTTAAAAAAATTTTTACTTACCATTGTTTTGTCATGGATTTTCGCCAAGTAACGCCTGTTTCTATCCAATATTTATTATGTATGTATTTAGAAATATATACAAAAAAAAAGTAAGTACCTATGTTTATCAGTCGTTTAGATCCCATAGCACAAGAGTTTGGGCTAGATGACGTTGTGTGAGAATGATCAAAATATTTATTATTATTATTTTTATTATGTAAAACGTTGTGATCCACAAATAAAAATAAAAAACTCTTTCTTTCTTTTTTTCTTTCTAAGTAAATAGAATATCTACAGTCCGAGCATTTAAAAACCTAACCCCAAAAACACTCTGACAACCCTTTCGGGGAAGCTAGCGTCAATATACGTACGTATTAACCGAGTCATGTATTTATCACTGCCTCGGTGGCACAGTGGTATCTGTATGCCACTGCCAGTAATTGAGGTCTCGGGTTCGATTACCGGGTCGAATCAAATAGTTTGTGTAGTCCACAAAAACAATTTTGGTTTTTGTAAGTATTTAGAAATACATATAGTATGTTTATCGAAGTATGTTTAGTGAAGGAAAACTCAAAAATTGACACAGCAACCGACTTCAAACTACCGAAATGGGACCAAATTGTTGTCGGAATGGGACCAAATTGAAATGGAACCACTTGGGAAGTAGTAGCTTCCAATTAAAAAAAAATCAAAATCGGTTCATCCAGTTCGAAGATATAAGGCAACAAACATAATAAAAAACATGCAGTCGAATTGAGAACCTCCTTTTTTGGAAGTTGGTTGAAAAAACCAACCCGTCTGGCTAGCGTGGTATTTGTAGGATAAATTTCCACTCTCTTTGGGGCAGGCCCTGTAGGCGCCAAATTGGCTGAGATGATGATGATGTCTTTGTCAGTGTGTAATGTAGGTCGAATAACTAATGTCCTTTCGCTATTCAGTAAAAAAACATACATTTTCTATACTAGCAACCCCACGTCGCGTGTCAATAGCTCGTCGAGATAAATGTATTCTACTGAACAGTGTCGGTGTCGTAAACACAGACATAAAATACCTTTGTAGCTATTTATATACATAATATATTGCCTATTATCATATTAAGGTGTTTTCGTTATTAGGAAACGTATTTAATTAACCTATATTTCACGATAGCCAGTACAACTTGGTTGAAACGTCAGGCAACATAACACTCTAACTTTAAAAAAACACGTCAAACCAATGCTGCAATGGGACCAATCGGGACACCCAGTCAGATCATATATGTAGATATATATAGAAATGGGGAATGTAATTTTTGTCCCCCCCTTAGCTCTCGAGAACTGCTTATGTTCCAATGATGGTTGACCCCTCTATGGATAGCCCTCTATCTGGAGGCAAGCCAAAAAATCAAAAATTTGACCTAGCCTTTAGGGGTCAAAAGTTATAGGCCAAAACCTATGGCGTGGTGCGGCGCGAAGCACTGCGCAAGACACCGTACTAGTGAGGTAACAAACATTTTCTTTTGGAATTGCACTGATTTAATATCTAGGATTTAACCTGACCTTTGCTAATGCTATAAAGTGAAACCGGTCAGGTTAAACCCTGGATATTAAATTAGCGGAACAGTGTACAAGTGTGTTTGTTTATCATGTAATAATACAATCACGCCTGTTTCCTTGAAGGGGTACACAGAGAAACTTTAAATTAAAGAACTTTCACATTAGTAAAACCTAATAAGCCATAAATGTAGGCACAGTTGCCTAACGTAAGCATTTAAATTAATTGCAGTAATAGGTAAAGTTTATCATGTAATAATACAATCACGACTGTTTCCTTGAAGGGGTAGGTAGATAAGAATCTAAAGAAATAATAATCTAAAGAAGTTTCACATTAGTAAAACCTAATATGCCACAAATGTAGTCACAATTTCCCAACTTAAAATGAAATAGAAGCATTTAAATGAATTGCAGTCATTGGTAATTGGCATCAATCTAGTATCTGATGTAGCGTACGTAACCTTTAGTCGATTAAATATTAGTATTCGTACTAATTTCATATAATATTAAATTTGCTGCTAAATATTGTTAGAGGAACTAAATCAGTTGGTTTGAAATTTATCAATTTGTCAAATAATTTTACAATATGAATCACAAAACTGGACTTGAACTAGTGGCTGATCTCTTTCCCAGGAGAAACGTTCTACCAACTAACCAAGATACCACTAGCCCATGACATCTAATGTTGTGATCATATTCTGTCAAACAGCGCTTTAAACTTAAAAAAAAATGGGAGCACGGGCGGGTGATGGGCGGATGATGACATCGTGATGTTGTCTTACTATCTCGTAGAAAAAAAGGAATAACTCTACAACCAAACCATATTTTACGATTCTGTAAACGGCAATAGGTTTATTGATATATATTTGATGATCAAGCCCCAAAAAAATTAATAATAATGCAAACAAATTATTTATTATATATTAGTCCAAAATTTGGAAACCAAGAATTTTTTGGAATTCAAGAATTCAAATGAATTTCAACAAAATTCTAATGAATTTCACGAAAATTCAAATGAATTTCAAAGAACAAGGATCTAATAACGTAAATAATTTGATAAAAAACCTCAAGGTGTTTATAATAACACCACATAAAACTCGACCCGCCGAAACATAAAATCAAAGGGCCAATTTATAACGGTTTTCTACCAAATTTGTCAAGCTATTATTACACTGAAATATATAATTACGCACATAATCGTTCTCAAAACGTGTTCTAATGAATTTACAGAGATAAAAAGTATCTTTATTTATACTTTTTTATACTTTTCACTGTATTCACTGACAAACATCGCAAAAATAACTCGGAAATCGGTAACTTTCTGGGGCTTCATATATTAGTTTCAACGACATACAGTTCAAATATAGAACACCAAGCTCCATCCATTACCACGAGTACCATGCTGAAACACAATAGATATTAATTACAGGCGGCAACATTGCCTCTGCACATTTTACCCTTGCATTCACATTTTCAATTGAAGAAAAAAAAGCTGGTTCGTGGGTTGAACAGCCCCCTTTTTTTTTTTTTTTTTTTTTTAATTCCGCGGCCTAGGGCCGCGGCCGCTCTAACGTCCGTTGCCGGGCGTCTCTGGTTACAAGCAGAACGTATTTCCAGTGGCGCCCGGCGGACTTTGACCACCCCTGTGGTCTCTGCGGGGGTTAGGTCGGGATGAGAATCCCGCGTCGTTGGGGTAGGGTTTTATCCCGCGTCAGTGAGTGAATCTGGTTGCGTGCTATGGGGCAGAGGCCCCGCAGCACGCAACCCTTCTAGCCTGCTTCTGTAAGGACGGTGGGTGGCGATCCCGCCGTCCTCAGGCCCCGATCATGGAGGTCGATGGTCTTGGGCGTAGATGAGTCTGCGGCGCCCTCGCCGCTGACTACGGAACTCGGCGGGAAGGGTACGCTCCCTCTCCCTCTCGGCCGCCTCCTTCGCGAGCATGACTTGCTCGCAGAAGGACACGGCCGCGTTCCACCTACTCGCGCTGGAGACCATGGCTTGGAGCATGGTTTCCAGCGAGAGGATATCCACGCCCAGACCCACTACGAGGTCCCGGCGCTGACTCGCCCACGCTGAGCACTCCACCAACGTGTGGAGTGCGGTGTCGTCGCCGGAAACCTCGCAATGTTGACACCGGGGTGTGACCTCACGATGGATGCGAAACAGATAGCTACCGAAGCATCCATGCCCGGTAACGATCTGCGTCGCACGATACGTGAGGTCACCATGCTGCCTCTGCAGCCAATCGTCCATGATCGGTCTCACCGCCGCGATGATGGTGCTACCCCATCTGGGTTGCTCAAGTCGCACCCTCCATGACTCCCCACTATTTAACAGCCCCTACTATTTAATTGTTCTCATATTAATTAAACGTAATTACGACATAGTGTTTGTATGGTATCTTTGTTTTTGAAGTTTATTTTAAAGCTGAAAGTGTTGAGTAGTTTTCTTTGTGAGTTTAACGGAGTCTGTGTGGTTTATTTAGACTAGAATTTTGTTTGCTAATTATTAACAATAATCGGTCAAGCCGTGTTGGAGAAGTTTGGAAACAAGCACAGTGACACGAGCATTGTATATCTTATATTGTTCTAAAGCGGGTGTATTATATGAGTCAAAGAATCGATATGTTAGACTTATACCTACTAAATTGCATGGGCATGAACGAGTTCAATCTGCGCTGACAACCAAACAGCCTCAGCTCATTTGAAGACCTAATTTTTTTATCTAGAGAGAGACGCGTCAGAAACAATTCACGTGGTAAGTATGAACCCTTTTTAGGGTTCCGTAGTAAAAGTCTCGGAACCCTAATACGTTCGTCATGTTCGTCCGTCCGTCCGTCTGTCGTCGGTTTTCCTCCCAAATGTGCAAGAAAGATGAAATGTTGCACGGATATGTATATTATTTACTATTTTAAACAGAGCGTCCTCCCTCCCCCTCTTAAATCTAAATGGCTAGCTCAAAGAATCTGAAAAAAATCATGATGCTAGACCATGATAACAAACCGAATAACTTTTTTTTTTTTTTTTTTTTTTTTTTTATATTTAGGTCGACAAATTGACGCCACTCGCCTGATGGTAAGCTGAGGCGACGTCTGGCAATTGAGGGCGACTCTCACAGTACACAGGAATACTATAGAGAGTGGCCCTCAACTTGACGACCCTGTAATGTGCCTCTTCACGCTTCGCTTAAAGAGCCCAGGGTTATATGTAGGAGGAAACACGTGCGCAGGCAGGGCGTTCCAAGCCACCATCGTTCGGCAGAGAAACGATCGTTTAAAACGCTCGGTTCTCGCGAAGACGGTTTCCACGGTATGAGGGTGACATCTCTGCCCGGCACGCGTTGTTCGGGATCGGAAGGGAGAGGGTGGGATCAGGTTGAAGAGCTCTTCAGAACACTCACCGTGGTAAATACGGTAGAACGCGGCCAAGGAAGCAATTGTTCGGCGCTGGGCTAGCGGCTCAAGGCTTCCCGTTACCTCCGGACAGTCTATAATGCGAACAGCGCGTCGCTGCATAGCGTCGAGTGCGTCCAGCAAATACTTCGCGGAGCCGTCCCAGAGGTGAGAGCAGTATTCAACGCAGGGTCTAATCTGCGTTTTGTACAGCAGACACCTCTGGTGCGGTGTAAAGAATCGCTTTACCTTGTTCAGTATTCCTAGTTTCCGCGAAGCTAGCCCAATACATCTCTCAATGTATTTTGTGTTATTGAGCTAGTCTAGATTGTCCTTCATTGGTAATATTGCATTCTGAAGAGTGGGTAGGGAAAGGAAAGGGGATTTTTTCGCTGTAAATGCACACGCCTGTGTTTTGTGGGCATTGAACTCGACCAAGTTCTCGGCACCCCATTGGGAGATACTGTCGAGGCTTCGGTCGAGATCACCCACGAGATGTCGTCTCTCCTCCTCTATCACAGATCGCCCCGCCGTCGGACGAACCGAGTAACTCCCGTGCAATGTACTGTCATCTGCATAGCAATGAATGTTCCCGAGGGAAAGCATATCATTGATATGCAGAAGAAAGAGAGTTGGTGACAGTACGGACCCCTGCGGTACCCCGGCATTCACTTGCAAAAAGCGAGAAGCCTGGCCATCGCAGAGGACCCGCACTCGGCGCTCGTTTAAAAAACTGGCAATCCAGCTGCACAGTTGAGGAGGTAGACCATATGCCGGAAGCTTGGAAAGGAGCGAAGCATGCCAGACCCTATCGAAAGCTTTGGCGATGTCCAGGCTAATAGCCAAGGACTCGCCAAACTTTTCCATAGCCCCACCCCATACATGCGTGACGAATGCCAGGAGGTCACCCGTTGATCGTTTTCATCGTTGATTAGCGAGTGATCCTCCAGGTATCGCATGAGCTGCTTATTAATAAGAAGCTCGAGCACCTTGCAAATGACTGAGGTGACAGCTATGGGTCGATAGTTGCCTGGATCGGATCGATCCCCTTTCTTGGGGATCGGTTGTACGTTCGCCTCCTTCCAGGCCTCCGGCACGAGGCCTGTAGAGTATGACAGGCGGTACAGACGCGTTAATACTGGAGACAACTCAGCAGCACATTTTCGTAGCACCACCGCCGGAATGCCGTCAGGGCCACTGGCTTTCCGCGTGTCGAGTGACCGCAGCACTGCCCGTACATCACATTGCCTGATAACAATATCAGGCATAGTGTGGCCACAGTTGGCGATGGCGGGGGGCTGCAGGCCACGGTCATCGACCCGGGAATTAGCCGCAAAGAGGTCTGCGAGCATGTCCGCCTTCTCTTGGGCTTTGTGAGCCAGTGATCCATCAGGAAAACGCAGTGGTGGCAGCGAGGGTTGACAAAAATTTGACTGTACGGCTTTGGCCAGTTGCCAGTATCCACGGCTGCCCGTGGGATGGGATGTGAGCTCCTGACCAAGCCGCGCGACGCGCTGGGCATCCGCTCTCTTGAAGGCCCTCTTGCTGAACCTAGTGGCCCGATTGTACGCTGCTTTGAGGCGGTTCACGTTCGGGTCACGTGCCGCCCGAGCCCTGACCCAGGCGCGATATGCCGACTGTTTTTTCTGGACAGCCTCGGCACATTCACGCCTGAACCAGGGGCGAGCTTTGCGGATGCTGGCGACATCAGTGAAAGGGATATAATATTCTATCCCTAGACTGATCTCGCCAGCAATGGCAGCAGCGCTATCCGAAGGCGCCTTCCCTACAAAGCAGCGCTGGCTCCACGGGATGGACGCAAAGTAATCGCGGAGACCGTCCCAGTCTGCCGACGAGTAGTGCCATAGTCGTCGAGTCATTTGTTCAGCACGAGCAGGCGGTGGCACTTGGAAGCTGGCGTGCACCACACAGTGGTCGGATGTGCCCAGTGGGGCGCGTACCGACACACTGTACTCGGCTGGGCGACTCGTCAGCAGTAGATCCAGCAAGGCGGGCGTGTGGTCTGACCTGTCAGGTATCCGGGTGATCCCCCGTACCATCTGGGTCAGCCCGTGGGAGAGAGCGAATGCATGGGCGGTTCGTCCCGCATGATCGGTCCTAAGGGACCCCAGCCACTCAACGTGATGACCGTTAAAGTCCCCCAGGAAAACCAGGTCAGCGTTCGGGAACCGCACCTGCGCATCGTCAGCCATCTCGCTGAGGTATTCGAAAAGCCTTGTTGTCCCAGTGTCCCCTGTGTGGGAGCGGTAGACGCACACGTAGATCTGGCTCATGGAGCCATGATCCACGTGCAGCCAAAGGACGGAGTAGGAGGGGTTCTCCAGACAGCGCAACCGGCGGCAGCAAACATCCGCCCTAACGAACACGCACACCCCGGCTTTATCGCGGAATTGTTCTTCAATGATATAGCCCGGGTAACAGAGGTACGACGTGTCGTCAGGGCGGCGTATCTGTGTCTCCGTTAGGAACATCACAGAAGGCCGTGCCGACTCCAGGTGATGGTGGACGGTATCGAGGTTTGCATGGAGTCCGCGGATATTCGCGAACTCCACCTCAAACGAAGTCAACTTTGTGGGGTTTCTAGGGGCCGCTGTGTACCGTCTATTCTCTTGTTGCACTGTCATTTTGAAATATGGGGAAGCGTGAAGACAGGGCGATATTTGGTGCGGCAGTAAGTGACAAAGTGCAGAGGCTAGCTTCGTCTAGAACCGTGTGGTTAGGTCGGAGCCGACCCGCCGGACGGAAGGGCTCCCAAACCCCCCTGATGCAAGGCCGCCGCTACCCCACACCGGTTACCACCCGGAGCGGCGACCCCACAACAGGATTATGCGCAACATGTGGGGCAGCCTACTGGGGTGGTTGGTCCCAGGCGGGCCCCATGACTATGATGCGGGCGGCCGCGGCAACGCCGTTGCTAAGGGTCTCCCTGGCCGGCGAATCGACCCACACCACCCACACTAGACTCAGCTTCGCCCCCACTGGACCCCTGCCTGCCGCACCATACACCGTCCCGGGCCCGGCAGTGCAGCTGCTGAACCCCTAACGCAACCCAGCCTGGGCTGGGTTACTTGGGGGGCTTTAGCACAGCTGCACGGTGGTACCCCCCCGGACCAACACTGTTGTACCACCTGGTATCCACGTAGGGGCCAAAGCCACCACATGGGTACCGTAATATACGAACCTCGTCCGTTAATCAGCAGGTGCGCCACTAGCAGGTGAGGTCGCTGGGGCCCGATAGATGTAAGAAGGACCCCTTTGCACCCAAACCCAAAACTTTGTTCATTTAGGAGTTATAGAGCCTATAATGTGTAAATACGGAACCTTATATTATGTGTGGCCCGACACGCACGTACCCGGTTTTTAAAAAGAGAATCGGATCTTCCATTTTCAAAAAATATAAAATAATGAGTTTCTATCGAGAGCTTTATCAAGAATCAATCAAAGAATCAATTTCATTTATTCAGTTTAGGCACATAAAGAGCACATATGAATGTCAAAATTTTACAATTTTGTCAAGTAATATTATAAAAATACTAAATTAAGTAAGTACATAAATAACCATTAGAAAATGATTCTTTCGCTGGTTCGGTAATTTGGTTCTCCTGAGAAGAGACCAGCAAGAAACTCAGGTAGATTATCCATTTTCTTTTTTAATATTGTTTTGTTTACATTGTTACAATTAGTTTCTATTGTATTATACGAGTGGCCAACAACAGAAGATTAGGGTGACCATGCATTTTTATCATTAAGATATTCGTCTACATTATAGTAGCCTTTCATCATCAAACATTTTTTAACTACTATTTTAAACTTATTAAGAGGCATGTCAACCAAATCCTGAGGAATTTTATTATAAATTTTTATACATTTGCCAACAAACGAATTACCAACTTTATGAAGTCTAATTTTTGTCATTGCCAATTTATTTTTATTTCTTGTATTAAAATTATGGTTATCGGAATTTTTTTTGAATAGATCTATGTTCTTCCGTACATATAAGATGTTGTCGTAAACATATTGAGAAGCAACTGTTAAAATATTAATTTCTTTAAATAATTCTTTCAGCGAGTCACGGGGTCCGAGTCTATAGATTGCTCGTATAGCTCGTTTCTGTAATATGAATATTGTCTCAATATCGGCAGCTGAGCCCCACAGCAGCAGACCATATGACATAACGCTATGAAAGTAGCTAAAATAAACTAATCGTGCCGTTTTTTCGTCAGTCAGAGACCTTATCTTTCTAACCGCATAGGCAGCTGAGCTAAGTCTTCCTGCCAAGGCTGTGATATGAAGACCCCATTGTAGTTTACTATCTAGAGTTATCCCAAGAAAAACTGTGGTATTGACTATTTGAACTAATTCATTATTCATAGTAATATGAGTATCCACCTGTCTAACATTGGGCATAGTAAATTTTACACATTTTGTTTTCTTCGCATTGAGCAGCAAGTTGTTACTTGTGAACCAATGCAATATTTCCGAAAGGGTATTATTTACATCGTCAAGTGCTACTTTTTGTCTATCACTTTTAAAAATTAATGATGTGTCATCAGCAAATAATACTATCTCACAAAGATTTTTAGTGAAATAAGGAAGATCGTTTACGTATATTAAGAATAAAAGGGGTCCTAATATAGAGCCCTGGGGTACTCCCATGACTAATGAGGCGCCAGAAGAGTCGGTGCCATTAATGTTTACTTTTTGTACTCTACCAGTGAGGTAAGACTCGAGTAAGCCAAGTGAGCTGTTCGAAACACCATAATAACCTAATTTTAGTAGCAAAGTCCCATGATCAACACAATCAAAAGCTTTTGATAGATCACAAAATATACCAATAGCATCCTGCTTTTCCTCCCAAGCATCAAATATATGTTTCACAAGTGCAACTCCTGCATCCGTTGTGTTCCTGCCTTTAGTGAAACCAAACAGTTTGTTATGAAGTAACTTATTGTCTGTAAAATGTGAAAGCAATTGATTAAATATTATTTTTTCAAAAATTTTACTGAGGGATGGGAGTATGGAAATAGGTCGAAAATTTGAAGGATCACTTTTGTCTCCTGCTTTAAATAAAGGATTGATTTTACTGTACTTCATAAGATGAGGAAACTGATTTTCATCTATACATTTATTGAATATGAATGCAAGGTGAGGTGCTATAGCGGGCACTATTGATTTTATTATATTAGTTGAAATGCCCCAAAGATCCTCGGTATTTTTTATATTTAGTTGTTTAAAAGTTTTAAGTATAGTGACAGAGTCAATATACTGAAAATCAAAGTTAATTCTACATTTATCAACACTAGATTTAAGAAGAGAATTGGCTACGTTTTTTGACGAATTTAACTTATTTGTAGTGGTGATTGGAACATTTGTGAAGAAAGATTCAAATGCATTGGCCACTTCAGAATCAGTTTTAATATGTTTATCATCTATTTTTAACTCGAAGGATCGATCACGTGACTTTGCTTTACAAGTTTCTTTGTTAATAACATTCCATATTGCCTTCGTTTTATTATCAGATTTTTCAATTTTAGCCCGTATATAATTAGATTTAGCTGTTGAACATACTTTTTTGAATAGTTTGGAGTACTTTTTAATCTGTTCAATTACTTGTGGCTCATTAGTAGATGCCTTTGTCTCGTATAATTCATATAATTTCCTTCTACTTTTATAGATTCCAGGCGTAGCCCAATCACTAAATTTTATTTTAAATTGATTTACATTTATTGTTTTTTTAGTGAAAATGTTATCACATTCGTATTTGATTACTCCGAACGAGTCTCCGTAATGATCATTCGGGTGTTTATCATTATTCAACTCCAAAAGAGGTACTTTATTCTTAATGTTTTCTTTAAATTTTTCTAATCTATAAGTTGTGATTGGTCTACAAACAATATTTTTTGATAATGGAACATGTTGGAACTTAAATCTAGCTAACTGACCTGCATGATCTGAATTTACAAAATGTATTATAGATTTCTCATCTACATCGCTGTTAGAAAAAATATTATCTAAGCAGGTAGCTGATGTGGCTGTGGTGCGTGTTGGTTCACAAAAAAGATTTTGTAAGTTAAAAGATTTAAAAAGGTTGAGGAACCTTAGCGCGTTCTGAGAGTTTTCTAAAATATTAATATTAAAATCGCCACATACAACTATAGTCTTCTTACATTTACATACCTTTTTTAAGGCTTCCTCCATAATGGACTCAAACAGGTAGTAATCTCCAGAAGGAGGTCTATAGACGCTAATAATAATATATTGTTCTAGCTCTGCACATGATAGTTCAATATTTCGCTCACTTGTGAGTGCTACTACGTCTTTTCGGTCTTTTGATTTTAATTTGTCATTAATTAAAATGAGAGACCCACCTCTTATAGCGGAATCTCTAGTAAACGCACTAATGATTTTATAATTATCAATATTAACTAAGAGTTCATGTTTTTTTAACCAGTGTTCAGTTAAACAAAGTACATGGATACGTTTTTCATTTAAAAATAATTCTAGTTCTAACTCTTTGCCAGAAAAGCCTTCAATATTTTGATGAATTATATTCATGAACATAGACTTTTCCTTTGTCCTTAAATTTAATTTGCTAGGGATTTCCTCTATTGTCCTACAACTAAGTTTAAATTATTGTCACCCTTTTCAGGAACAGATTCCAAGGTCACAAGACAAACATTGTCACTTTTCTGCTCAATAAAAGCAGATTGTTTAGCCAAGTTTTTGGCTGAATAACTAATAAAATATGATAGCGAAGATGCTATCTGTCTCCTAAAATATCTATTCAAATAGAATTTATCTTCCGTCAATAACAATTTATTTTCTAAATACATGTTAATGTCAATCAGATGGAATTTATTTGGATTATGAAATGTCAATGTATGTATTGTTTGATTTAGCTTATATCTAAGATTGTTTTCGGCCTGTGACAAGCCACGGCTATAAGGAAGTGTGAATAAAATAATGTTTTTAACATCTAATAAGCTCAGTAATTCTAAACAGTTTACAATTGCATTTCTGTCTGTATTTCCCCTATCTCCCACCAAAATTAAAAGTGTACAGTTGCTGTTTAAATTATTAATTTTTTTTAATATTTTTAATTTTTTTTATAATGTTACAGTAAGTTAATCCCGGCATACAATAGTTAGTAACATTTTGTTCTAAATATGAACTAAGTAACTGGCCCATTGATTTCCCTAATTCATCACAAAACATCACTATTTCAGATTTAATCATATTTCGTTTGGTGAAGGAACTACTGGGTTTCTTGTTTGACTCAAGTGAAGGGCTTATGTTTGAAGTCAGCGAGGACTTACAGACCGGCTCAGGACTAATTAAATGGTTGTTTGATGTCAATGTGGAATTTGGACTCATAAGCTTCTTCATGGCCAGAATGTATTCCTGATACTCACTTTTAACATTACAATACCTGTCAGTCATTATGTCTAGTGAATTTTTTAAATTATTAATTTCTGATTCTAACTTTAAAATATTGTTATTATGATCAGAGATATTATTTTCAATTAATAATGAATACATGTCAAGTTCATCGCCTAGTTGCCTTCTCTCATTAATATACTTGACTTTTTTGTACATACTTTTTTGTCTTTTAATAAGTTTTTGTGTTTTTCTTATGTATTTATTAATTTTCACATATTTCTTAATTTTGTTTCTACTGCACTCAACTATGCCCATCTTGTGATTGGAACAATGAGCTGTTAAGGTATCATCCTTTGTTAAATCTATAGTAATAGTGGGTTCTAAGCTGGGTTCAGTAGCAACAAGGCTGGGCACACTACCAACTAACTCCTCAAACAAGTTATGGGTATGGGATACTATGGTGTCACGTTTCTCAGCCTCAAGGTGGGAAATGAGGTGGTGGGCTTCGTGCAGTTCCTGTTCCAAGACTGACATGCGCTTGAGACCCTGTTCATACTCGTCACTACACTCTCTGAACCCAGTCACAATATTTTGTAATCTGTCCCGCTCATCTAACACTAACCTATTCTCTGTGTGCATCTCAGCCATCTGCTTTTTTATGAAGTCGTATTTATTTAGGCTATCTAATAGTTCCTTTTCATTTTCATCTCTTTCCCTATGCAACTGTTTAATCAACGTTTTGGATACCTCTAATTCCTTCAATGTCAGGTCAAGTTTTCTCAAGATATCTTCTTGTTTAGCCTCATCACGGCGAGCAGAATACATGCTACGTGTGACTGGCATTACGATATTATAAATTTATACTGACTTAGATAGTAAAAAGCTACCTGATAATACACTAAATACACAAATAAATACGTAAGTAATGTCAAAAAGAATCTGATTGAATATACTACAACTTCAAAAACTAACAGGTACGATAATAAGTAGTTATTTATTAGTACGATTACCTGTATAAAAATCACTCAAATCACATTAAATCCGAGTTGATAAAGTTTCACTTTTAAAATTTTCAAACAGTCATTGACTTTTAGCCGGTAAAACAAAATACGCAAATATCACTAATTTCTTATTTACTTTACACTGGGTTTTACCTAGATACACTTTGATAATGGTAAGATTGTGTTTTGTGATGAATTTTAGCCCTAATTATCGAAAATATTAATAATAAATTAAAATAAATACAAGACGAAATGCGAACAGATGTTAGCCGTAGTGTTGCCACAACCCCCATGGTATGGTTATGGTAGTGGAACTTCGTGTCCAAGTACTATTTTTCACGGAGATTTCAATTAGCTGAGGTAGAAGTTGCTGGCCGGTTCATTACAGAAGTGACTACAAATAAACTGATGTACCACTCCATTTAAAAGTAAAAAACTAATAGTCGGTTGCTGTGTCAAAAATTGACACAGCAACCGACTTCAAACTACCGAAATGGGACCAAATTGAAATAGGATAAGACTTTTTTTTTTAATAAATATATAGGGTATAAAAATGTGTATAAAAAGTGTATAAAATATAGGGTATATATATAACTAGCCATAATTGCAATATATCGTTCACCTTCTCTTCCCAGTAATGATGCCTTCTTGGATAGCCTTAATGAAGTTTTGTTACCTTTAGCTAATTACAAAAACCTCGTTCTTATCGGCGATGTCAACATAAATATAGTTCCCGACCGGCTTGATGACCAATCAAACGCGTACTTAAATCTTACTGCTTCTTACGGTCTCCTGCCTACTCATACATATCCGACTCGAAAAGGCAGTTGTTTGGACCACATACTTCTAAGGTCCAATCATAATGCAACAACACTAATTTTTGACGCACCTATCACTGATCACAGTACAATATTTGTAGACATTGGGCTCAATTCTTTACCAACTAGTGCTCGCACTAAATTAGTCAGAGTGGACTATGGGTCTGTGGCGAAAGCTATTGCGAATTTCGATTTTGGTTCTATCATCGACACCCTAGATCCTAACCTGGCTGCAGAAAGGCTGATAACTTCTATCAGATCGATAATTAAAACCTTTTCTACTAACATTCTTATTACTTCTAGGAGAAAAATTTGTAAACCCTGGATAACGAGTGGCTTATTCCGGTGTATTCGCAACCGTGATTCTATGAGCCGTCGGCTAAAAAATGACCCTAATAATATAACCCTTAAACTCACCTACATAAGATACCGCAATTTTTGTAATAAATTACTTAGAAGACTAAAAAACTCGCATGAAAAAATGGAATTATTAAAGGCAAAAAATAACGCAAAAGCCACATGGGCAGCTATAAAAAATATAACGAATTCAGAAACGCGGAAAGTCTGCCCCAAAGAGTTGCTGAAAATTGGCCCGGACCCAGCCACATCCATTAATGAAATAAATACGTACTTCGCAGGTATTGGTAGTAGCTTGGCACTAAAGTTTGGTTCTACTACTCAAGGACAAGATGCCTCACTAAAATACATCTCTATGCTAAATTCTTTTGTGTTGCTGCGGACCGATGAGGGGGAGGTTGAGAGCATCATAAACGGACTCCGCAGGGATAGTGCTGTTGGTTGGGACGGAATTCCAACGCGATTGCTGCAGACATGTGCTAAAGCTCTGGTTCCTGTGATCACACATGTCTGTAACTTATCAATAGAGAACGGTATTTTTCCCCAATGTTTTAAAAGGGCTATTGTTCATCCTATTCATAAGGGTGGCAGCCGAGACAGTGTCAATAACTACAGACCAATATCGGTCCTTCCTTCTCTATCAAAAGTTCTAGAGAAGCTACTAAATACACGACTTACTACCTATCTTGACAGAAATAAGATTCTCGCCGAAAACCAGTTTGGATTCAGGGAAGGAAAATCAACTCAGGATGCTGTAGCCTGTCTGGTTGATAAAATCGTGGACAGCCTTGACGCGGGCCAGAAATGCGTGGGTATTTTCCTTGATATCAAAAAAGCTTTTGACACTGTCTCGGTACCGTACCTGCTGTCTAAAATGGAAAAATGTGGTGTTCGTGGTGAGGCCCTCTCTATTTTTGCTGATTACCTTACAGACAGATCGCAGTGTGTTAGGATTGATTCATTGCTGAGTAACAGTGCTACTGTTAGTTTTGGTGTGCCGCAGGGTTCCGTGCTCGGTCTAACGCTTTTCCTATTATATATTAATTCCCTATGTAAGCTTACCTTGCCGGATTGTTCTATAGTGACATATGCGGATGATACCGTTTTCTCGTTCGTGGTAGGGACTGGCGAATACTGTTCGATCGTGCTGAGAAGTCCCTAAGTCATGTTATGCAATGGTTGCGCATTAATCGTCTGACACTTAATCTTGACAAGACTACCTATCTAACCTTCTCACACACAAATGTGACTCAGCCATCTAATGCCTTCGCTCTTAGAGCTCACTCATGTTCACTCGCGACTCACTGTGATTGCACCACTCTTAATAGGTCTAGGGAAGTGAAGTATTTGGGAATTTACATAGATAATCATTTGAAGTGGTCCCGTCAAATAACGCAACTAACTGCCAGAGTGCGCAAATTAATTTATATATTTAAAAAGTTGCGTCATTCTGCTGATCATAATACTATGAGGACAGTTTATCTTGCTCTGGGTCAGTCTATCTTGGGATACTGTATTGTTGTATGGGGAGGTGCAGCTAAAACATATATGCTCGCCTTGGAGCGAGCGCAGAGGGTGGTCCTAAAAGTAATGCTCTCAAAGCCTTTACGCTATCACACAGCGCAACTTTTCGAAGATTGTAAGGTTCTCACTGTTAGGAAGCTCTTTGTGCTCGAATCTGTGGTACGGAAGCATTGTTCTCTCGTGTACGATCCAGAGGTCACAAATAGACGTCGCCGTCGTCGGCCAAGGATATGTGATAGTGAATATCATAGGACTGCATTAGCGGCTCGACATTTTAGGGTTCTCGGTGGTCATTTATATAAATTGGCTCATAAGAACTGCAACGTGTACGGCCTACTCCGATTTCAGTGTAGAAAAGACGTATCAAAATGGTTGATGGGTCAAGGCTATACGGAGGTTGAAGACCTTCTCACCATATCAATATTGTAACTGATGTAACTAACTCACGTGTACACACACACACACATATACACACACACATACACACACAAACTAATTTAAATATTTGATTTATACCATATATGTTTGTTAATTTCGTTTGATTGTTATTTTTCGTGTAATAATAGACTCGTTGAAATATGCTGTATGAGTGATTCCACGTACCTATTAACACTTGTGGCTGTATTATATAGCAAATCTGTGGGGCCTGGTATCCCACAACACAAGTTAACTTTTATAGTGGGTGCCAGGGTTTCTCTTTTGGTGTTGTTTCATTGTCTTTAACTGTAAATTATTCTAAGATCATCTCATGTATTGTTTTTAGTATATAAATAAATAAAAAAAAAAAAAAAAAAATAGGGGTAATAAAGAGGTATGTATACAGGATGTCCCAAAACTCAACGATAATCTGGTACCGGATGAAAGACCAAGTTACACCAGTTCTGGGAAAAATAAAAAAAATCCATATCCCTCAGTTCAGCGATAATAGACATTTTTTCAAAAAAGTTGAAACACCCTTGGTCGCATTTTCAAGTCCTGTGATCACAAAGGAAAAGTCTATGTTCATGAATATTATTCATCAAATAATTGAAGGCTTTTCTGGCAAAGAGTTAGAACTAGAATTATTTTTAAATGAAAAACGTATCCATGTACTTTGTTTAACTGAACACTGGTTAAAAAAACATGAACTCTTAGTTAATATTGATAATTATAAAATCATTAGTGCGTTTACTAGAGATTCCGCTATAAGAGGTGGGTCTCTCATTTTAATTAATGACAAATTAAAATCAAAATACCGAAAAGACGTAGTAGGACTCACAAGTGAGCGAAATATTGAACTATCATGTGCAGAGCTAGAACAATATATTATTATTAGCGTCTATAGACCTCCTTCTGGAGATTACTACCTGTTTGAGTCCATAATGGAGGAAGCCTTAAAAAAGGTATGTAAATGTAAGAAGACTATAGTTGTATGTGGCGATTGTAATATTAATATTTTAGAAAACTCTCAGAACTCGCTAAGGTTACTCAACCTTTTTAAATCTTTTAACTTACAAAATCTTTTTTGTGAACCAACTCGCACCACAGCCACATCAGCTACCTGCTTAGATAATATTTTTTCTAACAGCGATGTAGATGAGAAATCTATAATACATTTTATAAATTCAGATCATGCAGGTCAGTTAGCCAGATTTAAGTACCAACATGTTCCATTATCAAAAAATATTGTTTGTAGACCAATCACAACTTATAGATTAGAAAAATTTAAAGAAAACATTAAGATTAAAGTACCTCTTTTGGAGTTGAATAATGATAAAAACCCGAATGATCATTACGGAGATTTGTTCGGAGTAATCAAATACGAATGTGATAACATTTTCACTAAAAAAACAATAAATGTAAATCAATTCAAAATTAAATTTAGTGATTGGGCAACGCCAGGAATCTATAAAAGTAGAAGGAAATTATAAGAATTATACGAGACAAAGGCATCTACTAATGAGCCACAAGTAATGGAACAGATTAAAAAGTACTCCAAACTATTCAAAAAAGTATGTTCAACAGCTAAATCTAATTATATACGGGCTAAAATTGAAAAATCTGATAATAAAACGAAGGCAATATGGAATGTTATTAACAAAGAAACTTGTAAAGCAAAGTCACGTGATCGATCCTTCGAGTTAAAAATAGATGATAAACATATTAAAACTGATTCTGAAGTGGCCAATGCATTTGAATCTTTTTTCACAAATGTTCCAATCACCACTACAAATAAGTTCTACAGTTTTCATTTCAACTAATATAATAAAATCAATAGTGCCCGCTATAGCGCCTCACCTTGCATTCATATTCAATAAATGTATAGATGAAAATCAGTTTCCTAATCTTATGAAGTACAGTAAAATCATTCCTTTATTTAAAGCAGGAGACAAAAGTGATCCTTCAAATTTTCGACCTATTTCCATACTCCCAACCCTCAGTAAAATTTTTGAAAAAAATAATATTTAATCAATTGCTTTCACATTTTACAGACAATAAGTTACTTCATAACAAACAATTTGGTTTCACTAAAGGCAGGAACACAACGGATGCAGGAGTTGCACTTGTGAAACATATATTTGATGCTTGGGAGGAAAAGCAGGATGCCATTGGTATATTTTGTGATCTATCAAAAGCTTTTGATTGTGTTGATCATGAGACTTTGCTACTAAAATTAGGTTATTATGGTGTTTCGAACAGCTCACTTGGCTTACTCGAGTCTTACCTCACTGGTAGAGTACAAAAAGTAAACATTAATGGCACCGACTCTTCTGGCGCCTCATTAGTCATGGGAGTACCCCAGGGCTCGTTATTAGGACCCCTTTTATTCTTAGTATACGTAAACGATCTTCCTTATTTCACTAAAAATCTTTGTGAGATAGTATTATTTGCTGATGATACATCATTAATTTTTAAAAGTGATAGACAAAAAGTAGCACTTGACGATGTAAATAATACCCTTTCGAAAATATTGCATTGGTTCACAAGTAACAACTTGCTGCTCAATGCGAAGAAAACAAAATGTGTAAAATTTACTATGCCCAATGTTAGACAGGTGGATACTCATATTACTATGAATAATGAATTAGTTCAAATAGTCAATACCACAGTTTTTCTTGGGATAACTCTAGATAGTAAACTACAATGGGGTCCTCATATCACAGCCTTGGCAGGAAGACTTAGCTCAGCTGCCTATGCGGTTAGAAAGATAAGGTCACTGACTGACGAAAAAACGGCACGATTAGTTTATTTTAGCTACTTTCATAGCGTTATGTCATATGGTCTGCTGCTGTGGGGCCCAGCTGCCGATATTGACACAATATTCATATTACAGAAACGAGCTATACGAGCAATCTATAGACTCGGACCCCCTGACTCGCTGAAAGAACTATTTAAAGAAATTAATATTTTAACAGTTGCTTCTCAATATGTTTACGACAACATCTTATATGTACGGAAGAACATAGATCTCTTCAAAAAAAATTCCGATAACCATAGTTTTAATACAAGACATAAAAATAAACTGGCAATGACAAAAATTAGACTTCATAAAGTTGGTAATTCGTTTGTAGGCAAATGTATAAAAATTTATAATAAAATTCCTCAGGATTTGGTTGACATGCCTCTTAGTAAGTTTAAAATAGTAGTTAAAAATGTTTGATGATGAAAGGCTACTATAATGTAGACGAATATCTTAATGATAAAAATGCATGGTCACCTTAATCTTCTGTTGTTGGCCACTCGTATAATATAATATAAACTAATTGTAACAATGTAAACCAAACAATATTAAAAAAGAAAATGGATAATCTACCTGAGTTTCTTGCTGGTATCTTCTCAGGAGAACCAACTTACCGAACCAGCGAAAGAATCATTTTCTAATGGTTATTTATGTACTTACTTAATTTAGTATTTTTATAATATTACTTGACAAAATTGTAAAATTTTGACATTTATATGTGCTCTTTATGTGCCTAAACTGAATAAATGAAATTGATTCTTTGATTCTTGATTCATGACCAATGTCACAATTTCACTGTAATTTTTTAATTTCGTAATCTTCTTTAACGATGATATTAATCGCAACTACAAATTAACGCAAAAAACATTGTTAACTTAATAAAGTAAGTTAAGTTTTAGTGAGTCATGGTTCACAAAAATATTGTTAGTTAACTTTGACACTTCATTTTGGAAAAAAAATGTACTACACTACCCTTGGCAAGCTATTTCAGAAGATGGCGCATTTAATCAAGATTTCAAAATAGTGCAACACTAGCTACTTTTCTTGCTATTAAAAATTTTATTTCTTATTTTTTGCAAATTGAGCTCATTTTGAACAACTTAACATTAGGAATTTTTGTTACTAAAATTTGTTATTTTTTGTTTATGGTCTGAAATAAAATTATTATTTATAGCAAAGAGGTAATTGAGTCAGTTAATAACCAATCTTATTGTAAAAAAAATAATTTGAATAAATAGAATAATTATAAAAACAATGAACGAACCATCGTGAAACTTTTTATTTAATTATTCTCCTTAAACTAAAGTAAATGTTCGAATTGTTCGCCTTCAGCACGAGTCGTGCAAAACTCCTTGCATTTATTTCTTCTGACGCTGCATCAATTTTCTGGCAAAGTTCTGATAGATTTTGTATTTCGAATAGACTTTTTCTTTTATGCATCCCCAGTAAAAAAAAACAACTGTATTTAGATCGGGGGAACGAGGAAGCCATAAAATTGAACCACTGCGTCCGATCCATCTGTCAGGATATTCTTGACAGACTGTCAGCGTCACTAACTATCTCATTCTATCACTTTTGTTCATCACACACAGTCGAGACCCCAATCTGTTAATACAAAAAAGTATCAATTATTATTTTTGAAATGAGCTAAATTTGTTAAAAATAAGAAATAAAATTTTTAATAGCAAGAAAAGTGGCTAGTGTTGCATCATTTTGAAATCTTGATTAAATGCGCCATCTTCTGAAATAACTTGCCAAGGGTAGTGTAGTACATTTTTTTTCAAAATGAACTGTCAAAATTAACTAACAATATTTTTGTGAACCATGACTCACTAAAACTTAACTTATTTTATTAAGTTAACAGTGTTTTTTGCGTTAATTTGTAGTTGCGATTATTAGCATCGGTAATGAAGATTACGAAATTAAAAAAATCACAGCGAAATTGTGACATTAGTGATCACAGGACTTGAAAATGCAACCAAGGGTGTCGAATTTCAACTTTTTTGAAATAATGTCTATTATCGCTGAACTGAGTAATATGGATATTTTTTCATTTTTCCCAGAACTGGTGTAACTTGGCCCTTCATCCGGTCCCAGATTACCGTTGAGTTTTGGGACAACCTGTATATAGTCTTAAGTTTATAATAAATTTTCTTGAATAAATGTGTTTGTTTTTCAAAGTAATACTTCCTGTCGGTTCTTTTATCGAAATTAAGTCCAAAGTATATTTTTTTATACAATATGGTACTTTCGCGGTGTATTATACTAGATAATAATTACAAATCACAAAAACAAGGAATCGAACCTGCGACCTTTCCTTAATAAGGGGAATGCTCTGCCACTAACCTATGATGCCCGGTACCTATCTAGACCCCGCTTTAAGATTAGCGTTGTATATTGGGCCACTCTCTATAGTATTTCTGTGTACCATGAAAGTCGTCCAGAATCGCCAGACGTCGCCACAGCTTACCATCAGGCGGGAGGCGTCAATTTGCTAACTTAAAATTTAAAAAAAAATGTATTTTATCATTATAATTTGTATCTAAATTTTATTATTTGAGGATAGTAAAAGCAAACTAATTGCTTTCAAAATACAGGAATTTAATATACTAACATTTCCAGGAAACAGCAATAGGCTTGCTTCCTTATTTATTGGGACCAGCAAATTGACTGATGAAATGTGGTATTAATAAACAGCTCTGTCTACCCCTTCGAGGATAAAGACGTGAATTTGTATTTATCCATAGAGATAAATAAAACTGAACTGTCTGTGTGTAATATAAAATTAACAGCTTTTCTTTAAATGCGTAAGGTATGAAAGTAAATAACAAAAAGTAAATAAGGGATAGGTAACTATAATAAATAATAGTTTAAAAAAACTAAAAAAACACGCTTTTATAGAGAATCCAACTAAAAAGTAGAAAATCAATTTGAATAAGTTTGAATTAAGAATAGTGTAAATAAGAAATAAATGTATATTATTGTAAAAAAGCGTGAGGTGCATTTTCAGATATTATCAAAGTATTAATTCTTCTACTCATATCTGTCAATAAAATATTTATAACTATATTGACACTATGCACCTCACGCTTTTTTACAATAATATACATCTATTTCTTATTTACACTATTCTTAATTCAACCTTATTAAAATTTATTTTCTACTTTTTAGTAGGATTCTAAAAAGCGTATTTTTTCAGTTTTTTTAAACTATTATTTATTATTCATTTATTAGTTTTTATTTTCATTTTTTTTTAAATTTCAATCGATATTATTGCATTGTCATCGGTCTTTGACAGGTGTGCAAAGTTTGAATTAAATCTGATCGTTCAAAGTAGGGCAAAATCGAACCCAAAAGAGTCGGTTACAAACAAACATACATTTTTTTTTTATTTTCAATCGAATTATTGCATTGTCATCAGTCTTTGACAGGTGTGCAAAGTTTGAATTAAATCTGATCGTTCAAAGTAGGGCAAAATCGAACCCAAAAGAGTCGGTTACAAACAAACATACATTTTTTTTTAATTTTCAATCGAATTATTGCATTGTCATCGGTCTTCGACTGGTGTGCAAAGTTTGAATTAAATCTGATCGTTCAAAGTAGGGCAAAATCGAACCCAAAAGAGTCGGTTCCAAACATACAAGCAAGCAAACAAGTGAAGCTAATAAAAGCGTTGTAAAAATCATATTTTTTTTGCTGGCCTGTCTGTTTGTTCCCGTTAATCTCTGGAATAGCTGGACTGATTTTAACGGGAATTTCACTGGCGGATAGCTGACATAACAAGGTATATTATAGGGTACTTTTTATCACAGGAATGTGTTCCCGCGGGAATCGGGAACTATTTATAATTCACGCAGGCGTCGCGTCGGCTAGTTGTAAATAATATTTGCCGCATCCATTCCTTCTGTAAGCCTAGTATCGATATTTGACTTTAACCATTGCCGATGGGCTATTCGGTTGATATCCGGCGGCTTAATAACGACGACCTTGCTGCAGTTATAACCGGTTTATTTCGGATTATACTGGATTTTATTGCGCCGGTGAGTTACAAGTTCTTTATGGATTTTCGGGATTCAAGATTAATTTGATTAAACAATGGTAAGTAAAATGTTTTAAGAAAAAACTTTTTAAAATTATATAATAGCATTAATTTTTCGCAGAATCAAAAAGACAACAAAACGTCGACAATTGTTTCGCCTCTAAACGAGGCATTATCAAGACTGTCTCAGAGAGAAATGTTTGTTTCGGAATTTGGGTGTTTTCTATGTACATTATGTATGAATTTAGAACTATATAAGTATGTTTAAAAGTTGTCTAGATCTCATAGCACAAGCTTATAGCTTAGTTTGGGCTAGATGACGTTGTGTGAGAATGTCCTAAAATATTTATTTATTTATAATTTCAATATGTAATCTCAATCCATATTTTTACTAGCCGGGATTGATAATTCATAGAATTCCCAATTTTACATTGACAGGATTTGATGGAATTATAAATCCCGGATAGGAAAATATGATTCGAGATTGAATATGGAATTTGGTAGATCACATCATTCCTGAGTGATATAGGCTAAGTTTTATCCCGGTAATGTGGTAATTAAATCCCGTGGGTGAAGCCGCGATTATCAGCTAGAATTTGTTAGGTCTGAGACTTACTCCGACACTATTTTTACACCCTATGTACTCGTAATAAGAACCCACCGTAATTTATAGGTAACTATCAGACACCTACGGCTACGCCTGCTCGACAAATTATATGCACAAAAAGCTTCCTCGAGAACCTCTCTATCTATTGGGGAAAAACTTCAAAAATATCTGTAGTATCTAAGTATATACAATATTATCTTATCTTATCTTATCTTACCTTATCGTATCTTATCTTATCTTAACTTATCCATTGCGTGGTTTTAAAGATCTAATCATACATAGGGACGGACAGACAGTGGAAGCGACTTTGTTTTATATACCTACTACCTATGTTTATGTATGATGCAGTTAAACACAATATCGTAACCCACAGCAGCGCTGTTCACAGATAATAATAATAATAATAATAAAAAAATTGAAAAATATGAAACGAAGCTTTGACAAACGTCAACCATCAAAATATCAAAAATTGTTTCGAAAAAATTAACAGGATGAATTATGAATAATGTATAAAGATGATAACAAGAGCCAGGACTAAGAATGCACACCCAACACCCCCGGACTCATCACTTAGCTCCGCCTCGCAAGCGCCGGACCGCACACCTGCGACACAAGTGCTTGCTGAGGCGTCGAGCTCATCGTCAAGTGACGAGTATTTTTCCCCGCCGACGTCGCCAACACCTGTACGCCGGCGAGGGAGAGGCCGGCCGCCGAGCAGTTTGGGACCCCGAAGCCTACCAGCTTCGAGTAGGGTCCCCACTACCGGTGGTATTGTGCACCGCATGCGATGGACTTCATCCATCAATGAAAATGTCATGCGGGCATATTATGAGGCTACAGATGGGGAAACCAACCTGACTGCATACCGTTCAAGGATGCTCCCTTTGTTTCAGGCTCTTGAACCAACAATAACCGTTGCCGTACAACGACTATCGGATCAAGTGCGGGCTATCCAACGATGCAAGTTGCTGGATCAACCTGTGCTTGATCGACTTCGCCTGGAAGTGTTATCTACTCGACCAGCTCCAGCGTTAACGAGTGCACCATCATCTGCTACACACACGGTTGCAACTAGTGCCACTTTAGTTGAGACCGTGCTCGACGCGGGAGATGATACGAGTAATATATCTATCCAGGTAAGCGAGCAATTAAGGAGTACTTTGGAGGATGTGATCTCTCAGTATAGGTTTGCACCTAATTCTAGGCCACGGCTACCACGCTTGCCCATGCATAGACGAAATCTGGCGTTGATGGGAGCCCTGAATGCGTTGCTAGATCCGTACTTACGGACTAGCAATGATTTGCTAGATACCCACTCGATTCTTTACTGTGGAGCTATTACCGCTTGTCGTGTTGCACGCGTTAAATTCCCTGAATTTAACCGTACACCACGATCGGGTGGTGTGCCCGTATGGCAGGCAAGAATCGAGCGACGTATCGGCACATTTAGGACTCTCATTGCGAAGCTTATCTGTTTTAGCCGGGGAAATAATCGTCCACGGGTCATGCGTTTCGTGACTCAGGCATTCGCTGGGACCGGTATTAGCTCCCAGCAATACTTAGCTAATGTCACGGAACGTATTGACTTTCTAAAGCAGAAAGTATATGCATGGGCGAGTCGTATTCGTCGCTATAGAGAGCGTGTAGACAGATACTGGCAGAATCGTATCTTCCAAAGTGACCAAAGGAAGGTGTACCGAGAGTGGGAGGGAACTGGACAACGTTTGAGCGACGGACAACTGCCCGATGCTCGCGCCATGAATCAATTTTGGCGTGACATATGGTCGATGCCCGTCGAACATTCGGAGGGTGATTGGATCCGTGTTGTCGAGCGTGAATGCGATAACATCGAGCCCATGGAGTCTATTACAATAAACTCCGAAGACGTTAGTTGCGCAATACGTACGGCACAGAACTGGAAAAGTCCTGGGCCGGACGGATTGCACAACTTTTGGATCAAGTGGGTTCGAAGCTCGCATGAACGCTTGGCAACACAGTATCAAGAAGCCCTCGAGTCTGGTTCCTTACCCGCTTTTATGACCACTGGCATCACCTTCCTGCTCCATAAATCAGGTAGTACCACGGAACCTAAAAACTATAGACCTATCACTTGCTTACCTACTATCTACAAGCTCCTTACATCTATTCTGAGAACTAAAATAAATTCACATATAATGTCAAATAACATCTTAGATAGTGCTCAGAATGGATGTAGGGCTGGGTCACGTGGTACTAAGGAGCTACTCCTTTTTGACATGACCATTAGCCAACAAGTTAGGCGGAGTAGGGGCGCCCTCTCTACTGCCTGGATTGACTACAAGAAGGCCTATGATTCGGTGCCTCATTCATGGCTGGGGAGGATTTTAGAGTTGTATAAAATTAATCCGACTCTTAAATCCTTCTTAGTCTCATGTATGGGGCAGTGGACCACAGTACTTCGTCAACCAGGTAGTGGTGAGTGCGCTTCTGGTCCGCATGACTTGATAAGGATTGAGCGTGGTATATTCCAGGGCGACAGTTTGAGTCCATTGTGGTTCTGTTTAGCACTGAATCCACTTAGCACATTGCTGAAGGATTCAGGGCTAGGCTATCGGTTTCGTAGAGGGGGTGAGGTTATTTCTCACCTGATGTATATGGATGACCTCAAACTGTTCACACTGAAGCACCAAGATTTAGTGACATTACTAAAAACTACGGAAGTTTTTAGTAATGCCATTAAGATGGAGTTCGGTGTTGATAAGTGTGCGATTATGCATGTACAGCGGGGGAAGGTTGTAAATTCACCGAATTTACAACTTTCTGAGATAATAACTCTCAGATCTCTCTCCGAGACCGAAACATACAGATACCTAGGTATGTCAGAGTCATTGGGTATAGCGGTAGAGGACATTAAGAAATCGGTGAAAGAACGTTTTTTTGGCCGCCTGACAAAAGTTCTTAACAGTTTTTTGTCCGGCGGTAACAAAATACGGGCTTTCAACGGTTGGGTGATACCTTTATTGTTATACTCCTTTGGCATACTTAGGTGGACTCAAACGGAACTAGACGCCCTGGATAGGCGAGTCCGTCAACAACTGACATTGCATCGAATGTTACACCCACGATCTTCTGTCATGAGACTGTACATTCCGCGGAAGTGGGGGGGTCGAGGCTTTTTGAATGCCAAGAACCTCCACAACCGTGAAGTGTGCAGTCTGAGAGATTACTTTCTACAGAACGGGTCTGACATTCATTGCGATGTCGTGATGGTTGACAAGGGCCTGACACCTCTTTCCTTGGCTAACGAGAACTGGCGTAAACCAAAGGTGCTAGGTACTGAAGACCGTAGGGACGTATGGAAGAGTAAGGAGCTACACGGGCGGTTCTACCGGGTCTTAACAGGACCCGACGTAGACCTGCTCGCTTCGGTGAACTGGCTGCGTTTTGGGGACCTCTTTGGGGAAACTGAAGGTTTTGCCTGTGCAATTGCAGATGAGGTTATCAAGACGAACACTATCGGAAATACATCATGAAGGACGGTACGGTCGACATTTGTCGAGCATGCCACCGTCCTGGTGAATCACTTCGCCATATTATTTCCGGTTGTTCGTATCTTGCTAACACCGAGTACTTGCATAGGCACAATCAAGTAGCCAGGATCATCCACCAGCAACTTGCTCTTCAATATGGCCTTATTGAGTTTGAAGTACCGTACTATAAGTATACACCAGTGCCAGTTCTTGAGAATGGTCGTGCATTGCTCTACTGGGACCGATCAATCATCACGGACAGGACTATTGTTGCCAATAGTCCCGATATCGTGTTGGTTGATCGGACCCAGCATCGGGCAGTACTCGTCGATATCGCCGTCCCGCATGACGAGAATCTCATGAAGGCAGAGAAGGACAAACTTAGCAAGTACCTCGATTTGTCCTACGAGATAACCGCCATGTGGGACGTAGACTCGACGATCATTGTCCCGGTGGTCGTTTCGGCAAACGGATTAATAGCGAAGAGTCTCGATCAACATCTCAAGAGACTCTCGTTAGATTGTTGGATCAAGAGTCAGATTCAGAAGGTTGTAATCCTCGACACGTGCCGTATTGTTAGGAGGTTTTTCAGTCTGTAGCCTCCACCGCCGGTAGTTTGGGTCCTACTCCGCCACTGGTGGGTCACTATTTTTTATATTTTTAAATGTATTTGTGTTTTTTATAAATGTATTTAAAAATGTATAAAATTAGAATAGAAATGAATAAACGATATAATAATAATAACAAAAAAAAAAATACCTGGCAACTCAAGGGTTGCCAGGTATTTTTTTTCATCAACTTCATCAACATCATCAAACAATCATCTAACATCATTTTTCATCTTAAAATTATTTTAATATTTTTATTTACTTGTACAATCTAAATTTATACAATAATTACATATTACATAGCACGATTTGCAATAAATTTATAAATCACGTATACAAACTACATATTATCATATTATCAAGATAAAGAAATATTACCAAAAATTGCAAAGATGTTTGGCATATGTCACTTTAAGAAAATGGTAAACGAATATAAACAATTTCAAGAAATAATGGATGATAATTAAGGATAATGCTGACAAGAGCAAAAGCCAGACAGACACAAAGTGCACCCATACCAACCCCGGACTCGTCGCATAACTCCGCCTCCCATTTGCCGGAAACTTTGGCTACTGGTGAGGCGTCGAGCTCTAGCAACGACGAGTATTTCTCTCCACCGACGTCGCCTCCACCTGTACGTCGGCTGGGGAGAGGCCGGCCACCGACCTGCTTGGGACCCCGACGTCCTCCGGCTTCGATTAGGGACCCCGCTGCCGGTGGTAATGTGCACCGCATGCGATGGACTTCTTCCATAAACGAGAACGTCATGCGGGCATATTATGCGGCTACAGAGGGAGGAATTAATCTCACTGCATATCGTGTTCGGATGCTGTCTCTGTTTCAGGAGCTTGAACCAACTGTTAACGTATCAACGCAACGTCTATCGGATCAAGTGCGGGTTATACAACGTGGTCATATGTTGGATGATGCCGTGCTTGAGAGGCTTCGCTCAGATTTGCAGGCTAATCCTGGTATCACAATACCTACATCATCAGGTACACATGTTCCTACTGTTTCCACACAACGTCCCACTGATGATGATTTATTGGATACGGGGGTTACAGATGTAAGTACCCAGTGCAATGTACAATTAGGGAGCGCTTTGGAATGTGCACTGAGGGAATATCGAAACGTAACACCTACAGAAAGACCTCGTCTACCGCGTTTGCCTACGCATAAGAAAAATATAGCCCTAATGTGTGCTCTGGATTCACTACTGTCAGACATTTTAACAGTAGTGTAAATCTCGGTGATACACATTCGATTCTGTACTGTGGGGCTGTTGCGGCATGTCGAGTAGCAAATATTAAGCTTTTATCAAATGATAAAGCTACTCGACCGAAATTTGTTACACCAGCCTGGCAGTATAGGATTGAACGTCGTATTGCCGAGACCAGGGCACTCATTGGGAAACTTATTTGCTTCAGGTCGGGCAATACTCGCCCTAGAGTGATGCGCTTTGTGAACCGGGCATTCTTGGGGACTAATATTAGATCTCAAGAATTTGCTTTTCGGGAAAAGACTGTTTTATACATTGTTTATTAAAATCTAATATGAAGTATGTATAGAAAGTGTGAAATATGTAGTTTAAAATCTGGAAGAAAGGACGGCACAAAACGGATTTTCATGGCCAGATTTCCTATGGATGAGAACTTTAACACCGGAAGATAACAAAATATATAACTACATAGCATGAAAGAATGATGGAAAGACAAATTATCGCTCAAAACATTTGATAAATGTGTTTTTGTGTTCGAACGTGATGTAAAACCTTATCTTCATAACTAGGTAATCGCTGGAATGCGGGCGGTTACATCCAAATAATTAAGACGGAGAACCCTACCTAACCTCTAAAAAATATAATTCAATTTTCAACAATGACGCGAGCCAACGAAGCCGCGAATTGTTCAAGTGTAATTATAAAGATGCAAAGGTGACCTGATTCCTGTCGGCCTATAAGCTAAGTATATCAAATGAGTTCTGTTTAGTGTCTTAGCTGCATGTTTTAGTTGGTAGAAGCTTGATGATAAAGTTGCGGGGTAGGTTGAATTGTCATTTAAAGCTATTGCTCTGATAATTTACTTGTCAGCACATTGCAATAACCTTTCTAGCTCATTCTCATGATATTGTACGGATGGATGGAAAGTAACCTTCATCCAACCGTGAAAGTAAGTTTGACCCGTTAAAGTGATACTGAATTGAGTAACCTGTTGAGACTAATAGAATTGTAAAGAGACTAAAGAAAGAGAGTGTGAGTGACACACCAGACAGATGCCGGGACGTTGATATCCTTTGTATTGGTTTCATGTAACTTACTTAATTGGGGATGGATTGAGACGTCATATGTTCATCTAGGCGCCAAGTAAAGAGATGAGGGACGTCCTTAAAGAGTGTTGGGGACGTCCCTAAAGTAAAGTGAGCGGCTTCCTGTGACGGGGTGTATGTGACCCCCATCAGGACCGCCAGATCAGAGTGAGGAGACGTCCTCAATGTAGAGTACGGACGGCTTCCCCTGATGTGATGTATTGAATCCACAGCAGGGCCGTCCGACCATTGAATAGAGTGAAAGAGTTGTACAGTAAAGTGTAGACGGCCTCCGATGATCCACCAGGACCGTCTGACCATTGTGTATAGTATAAAGTGAGTATAGTAACTTACTTGCCCTTAGATAAATCATTCCCTGGTTTATTCAATTGTATGCTAAAGAGAAAAGCCTAACCCTTCCTTTTACCTAAAGAAAAGATGAAACCAGGTTTACCATAGTTTAGAATGTAGGATACTTAAACAAGTAACAATGGTTGCTTGAGCTCTAATTTATACTTACAGAAAGGAGAACAAGAGGGACTGTTGGGTGCTATGGACTAAGGATGTATTGGAGGCTCAGATAACCGGATCATCATTACACAATAGAAGCGAAGCAGATTGTAGATTATATAAAACCTTCTAGCCTACTAAAGTGAGTTTTAAATAAAAAGGGTCATAATGTTACACAGTCACCAATACTACGAGCTGCAGAATATTGATTGAAGAAGAAATTACAAATATTTTTAATATACATGTAATGTTTTTAAATAAATATTTAATTTCATGAACTTATCATTTTAAAACCCAAACTGAGCCTATACTCCGTTTTTTAATATAATGTACTGCCTCCGGGAAATTGAACGCTTATTCATTTTTAACGTGTAACTTGTATGACGCAGTACTTTAGTTGAAAAATGGAGTATAGCGTCTGCGAAAATATAAAATTATTTAAAAAAAATACGGACCACTGCATTTATCGATATCGATAAATAAAATAATATTAAGTGGCACATCTCTATTTTTCCCTTATGTTGGCGACTCTGTATGTGTAACATTTGTTAGGTTGGCTACGTAACGTTATCCCTGATTTGACATTTTGTAAGATCATTTTGCACTATGGGAGTCCCGTCTCTTCTTACGTAGTATTGTATTCTCTTTGATATATTCTGAAGGATGGTACGGTTGACATATGTCGGGCGTGCCACCGTCCTGGAGAGTCCCTTAGACATATTGTCTCTGGTTGTTCTAGTTTGGCTAACGGCGAGTATTTGCATAGGCATAACCAAGTAGCTAGGATTGTCCATCAACATAATAGATAGACGAAAAGTAGTACTTGACGATGTAAATAATACCCTTTCGGAAATACTGCATTGGTTCACAAGTAACAACTTGCTGCTCAATGCGAAGAAAACAAAATGTGTAAAATTTACTTTGCCCAATGTTAGACAGGTGGATACTCATATTACTATGAATAATGAATTAGTTCAAATAGTCAATACCACAGTTTTTCTTGGAATAACTTTAGATAGTAAACTGCAATGGGGTTCTCATATCACAGCCTTGGCAGGAAGACTTAGTTTGGCTGCCTATGCGGTTAGAAAGATAAGGTCACTGACTGATGAAAAAACGGCACGATTAGTTTATTTTGGCTACTTTCATAGCGTTATGTCATATGGTCTGCTGCTATGGGGCTCAGCTGCCGATATTGAGACACTATTCATATTACAGAAACGAGCTATACGAGCAATCTATAGACTCGGACTCCGTGACTCGCTGAAGGAACTATTTAAAGAAATTAATATTTTAACCGTTACTTCTCAATATGTTTACGACAACATCGTGTATGTACGGAAGAACATAGAACACTTCAAAAAAAGATCCGACAACTATAATTATAATACAAGAAATAAAAATAAACTTTCAATGACAAAAATTAGACTTCATAAAGTTGGTAATTCGTTTGTAGGCAAATGTATAAAAATATTTAATAAAATTCCGCAGGATCTGGTTGACATGCCTCTTAATAAGTTTAAAATAGTAGTGAAAAAAGGTTTGATGAAGAAAGGCTATTATAATGTAGACGAATATCTTAATGATAAAAATGCATGGTCACCCTAATCTGCCGTTGTTAGCCACTCCTACAATACAAATTGTAACACAATGTAAACAAAACATTATTAAAAAGAAAATGGATAATCTACCTGAGTTTCTTGCTGGTATCTTCTCAGGAGAACCAACTTTCCGAACCAGCGAAAGAATCATTTTCAAATGGTTATTTATGTAATTAATTTAGTATTTTTATAATAGTGCTTGACATAAAATTGTAAAATTTTGACATTCATAATATGTGCTCTTTATGTGCCTAAACTGAATAAATGAAATTGATTCTTTGATTCTTTGATTGAACAACTTGCTCTGAAGTACAAACTTGTGGATTCAGAAGTACCGTATTACAAGTATGTGCCTGACCCAGTTCTCGAAAATGATCATATCACATTGTACTGGGACCGATCTGTTATCACTGACAGGACTATTGTTGCAAATAGGCCTGATATAGTGTTAGTCGATCGGTTAGAGCGCCGTGCAATAATAGTTGATATTACTATTCCGCATGACGGCAATCTCGTGAAAGCCGGAAAAGACAAACAAGTAAAGTACTTGGATTTGGCCTACGAGATTGTCGACATGTGGCATGTAAGCTCAGCTGTTATTGTACCGATAGTCGTTTCCGTGCATGGACTGATCGCCAAGATCCTCAACCAACACCTACAGAGGCTCTCGTTAGACAGTTGGGTCAAGGGCCTGATGCAGAAAGCAGTGTTACTCGATACGGCACGCATCGTGAGGAAATTCCTCTCTCTGGAGCCCTAACCACCGGTAGCTTGGTCCTTGTACCCGATGCCGGTGGGTCACTATTTTTTGTATTTTTAAATATATTTGTATTTTTTATAGATTTATTTAAAAATGTATTAAATATGTATTTAAGTTAAATAAAGGAAATAACAATAATAATAATAAACTGGCAACACTGCTACAAAACAGTCACATTTTTTTCTTGAGGAGCATTTATTAAAATATTTTACCTTTAATCTACAATAATACAAAAATATCATTCAATACATAATAAAAGTACAAATATATATCTATTACAAAAAAATCAGCATTAAGAAAATCCGGAAAAAACACAAACAAATATTTTATAAATTATAGTACACTTTGACACATTATGTCAGTGTAACAAACTGAAAATGATAATACGAAAATAAGATGAAAATCAAGAAAAAATATAATGTTGACCAGAGCTGGCGCCAAAAAAGCACAATTACCAACCCCGGACTTGTCACACAGCTCCGCCTTACAGTCGTCGACATCTGTGACTACTGGTGAGGCGTCGAGCTCAAGCAGCGACGAGTTTTTCTCTCCGCCGACGTCGCCTCTACCTGTACGTCGGCAGGGGAGAGGTCGGCCACCGACTGGCTTGGGACCCCGAGGCCCTCCGGCTTCGATTACGGACCCCGCTACCGGTGGTAATGTGCACCGCATTCGATGGAACTTCGGTATGAATGAAAACGTGATGCGGGCATATTTTGCGGCTACAGAGGGGGGAACTAACCTCACTGCGTACCGTGTTCGCATGCTACATGTGTTTCAGGTACTTGAACCAGATGTCAACGTATCGGCACAACGCCTATCGGATCAGGTGCGCGCCATACAACGCTGTCACCTGTTGGATGACGCTACACTTGAGAGGCTACGCTTAGAAGTGTGTAGTGGTATCACGCCTTCTTAATTGCAACCATTACCTGTGCCATTACAAAGTAACCGTAATGAAATAACGCAAGAAAACATCATCTCACATGTTGGTGAAGAAGTGAGTGATGCTGCTATACCTGTAAGTACTCAATACAATGAGGAATTAAGGAGCGCTTTGGAGCGAGCGATTGGTGAGTTTCAATCTGTCCCTATTGAGTGTAGACCGCGGCTTCCGCGTTTGCCCACACATAAAAAAAATGTGGCGCTAGTGTGTGCCCTAGACTCGATGTTTACATCGTTTTTTAACAACTGCAGAAACATTATTGATGCCCATTCCATTCTGTAGGTACTGTGCAGCTGTTGCAGTATGTCGAATAGCTGGTGTTAAATTTTTAAACAAGAAACAGCTCGACCAAAGCCTGCTGTACCAGCTTGGCAGCGCAGAATTGAACGGCGCATCAACGAGGCTAGGGTGCTCATTGGCAAGCTACACTGCTTCAGGACGGGCAATACACGCCCGAGAGTCATGCGCTTTGTGACCCGTGCATTCGTGGGAACTAATATTAGGCCCTGTGCATACTCTGTTCGGGTCACAGAGCGCATCGATTACCTGAAGCAGAAAGTTTATGCGTGGGCGAACCGCATAAGGCGGTACAAAAAAAGAGTGGACAGATACACTCAGAATGGCTTGTTCCAAAAAAATTAGAGGTGGGTATATAGAGGGTGGGAGCGACATAACTCGGATGTGACTGATGGGAGTCTACCTGATGCTGTTTCTACAGTTAACTTCTGGAAAAGCATCTGGTCGACGCCCGTCAGTCATACACAGGATGCGTGGATTAGGGATGTTGAGCGGGCGTGTGAACCAATTCCAGCTATGGAACCTATAACCATATCTGAAGAAGATATTGGTTGTGCAGTTCGTTCGTTGCCAAATTGGAAATCTGCTGGACCGGACGGACTGCACAACTTTTGGTTAAAATGGTTTCGTAGCTCACACGCTTGCTTGGCATCTTGCTTCCAGTGATCCCTTGAGTCAGCGTCGCTTCCAGCTTTTATGACTACCGGAGTAACCCACCTCCTATACAAGTCTGGTAGTACCACAGACCCCAAAAATTATAGACCTATAACTTGGCTACCTACCATATACAAACTACTTACATCCATCCTGAGAGTAAAAATATATTCACATGTACAAAACAATAACATTTTGTCAATCTCTCAGAATGGATGTAAAAGTGGGGCACGTGGTACGAAAGAGCTCCTTATTATTGACATGGCTGTTTGCCAGCAGGTACGCCGCAACCGAAAGAACCTTGCGACATGCTGGCTTGACTATAAGAAAGCGTACGATTCTGTACCTCATACATGGCTTCGGAGGGTGCTAGAGCTGTATAAAGTTGATGCAACTCTATGCATCTTTTTGGGGTCATGTATGAGACAATGGAGTACGGTTCTTGTTTATCCAGGGTGTCGTCAGGTTCTACGAGGTGGTGTACCAATAGGGATTGAGAGAGGTATATTCCAGGGTGATAGTCTGAGTCCGTTGTGGTTTTGTCTAGCACTGAATCCTCTCAGTACGTTACTAGAGGGTTCAAGGTTAGGCTATCGGATGCGCAGAGGGGGTCAAATTTTGTCCCACCTTTTTTACATGGATGACCTAAAGTTATTTGCCCCTAATGGCCCCGATTTGATGGCTTTGCTAAAAGTTACTGAAACTTTTAGTAAGGCCATCAGTATGGAGTTTGGGATAGATAAGTGTGCGGTCATGCATGTAAAATGGGGCGGGATTGTGGAATCTGAAGGAGTCAATCTTTCAGATTTCACACGATTTGGGTCGCTCTCCGCAACCGAAACCTACAAATATCTAGGTATGTCTCAAGCTCTGTGTATTGCTGAGAATGACATGAAACAGAAGTTGCAGGATCGTTTCTTTGGCCGCCTAAAAAAAATACTGAAAAGTCTTTTATCAGGCGGTAACAAGGTGCAAAAAAAGTGTGGGTAGGCGAGAAATAAACATCAAAAATATTTTGCTCCCAGTATTTGTTTATTTAAAAATACTAAACCCCTTAATTACTGTGTTAGTTATGCACTAATTGTTCATCAAGCTCACCTTCTATCGCTACATTATATAGTCTCCTCTTATTATTGTGATTTAAGCATCTTTATAACAATGGACACCAGATTTGAGCGAAGTCTGCAGGATCTTGAGAACCTCTTTACCAGCCGCCTGCGTGACCACGAGGACAAGTTGAAGATGGTCTTACAGAGCTCTACTCCAGCCAGCCCGGACATAGCCATGCTTTCCGTTGAGTTCAGTGAATTTAAAACGTTTGTGCTGGATTCCCTGGGGCACTTAAAAACACAGGCGCAACTTCTATCTTTGGGCATGGATCGTCACGAAACTGCTATGCGCCGTAAGGTCCTCCTGCTCCATGGTGTGCCGAGAAACCACATGAGAAACTGTATGACACTGTCACCGAGATTTTGGCCACTCAGATGAAGTTGCCTGACATTAATGATAACATCTTTGAAGCTTGCCATCGCCTTGGATCCAGTCAAGAGAATTCACGTCCCATTGTGGTTCGTTTTCGCGACATGGAGCACCGGCATCTAATATGGGACAACAAGACATCACTGAAGGGTACCGGAATCACTGTGTCTGAATTCCTCACAAGGGTGAGACATCGCCTCTTTACTGCTGCCCGTAAACACTTCTCAGTGAAATATGTGTGGACGACTGGCGGGGTTATCAACATAATATCTCCTGATAAAGCGCGCCACAAGATAGAATCAGCTGCGGAACTCAATGCGTTGATGGCGCGATATGCTTGTCCTGCTGTCGCCGATGTCATTGTTACGGATGGGCCACAAGAGACCACAAGGAGCACAAGAAGCCGGCGTCGTCGCTAGTGCCGTGTGTTGTGTACATTACATCGTACATGTACACTCTATTTGGTCGCATTACACCATACATCGGTATGCAAAATATTGCTATAATCACTACCCGGCTTTTACTATTATTATTTTTACTATTGTTTTATTTTTCGATGCCGGTATTTTCTATTTTATTTAAATTTTAGAGTATAATGATGTAAACAACAATTATATTTTGCTGTCTGTCAGTGTTATAATGATAAATGTCAAGAGTGACAGTTGCCAAAAAGTTGTCAAACAGACAGCGCTCGACTTGGCTGCGTTCTGATTGTTGCTAATCGAGAGCAGAGTCGCGCTAGCGGCAGACAGCATTTTTTGTGTGTATGTACCTTTCAAGTCTTTTCTCTTTGTGTGGTTTTAGTTGCTATTTTTCTTTTGTATAATTTCTACCTGTGCTTAATTCTTGTAGCTTTAAATATATTTTGTATTTTCTTTTTTTTTTTTTCTAAACTGGTTAGTATTTTAGTTCTAACATTAGTAATATTCTATTTTGTTTCTCAACTTACTGTAAAATCTCTTCTCGTTGGCGTATGGGTGGGCTTGGTGAATATCAATTTGGGGAATTTATTTCGTACTTCTGTTGATTCTTTAAGTATTTATTATCTGCTATATAGTACTTATTTATTTTTACCGTATTTATTTTGTACATAATAATATTATAATATTGTATTTATTTATACATTATATTTATTTACCTAATCTTATATGGATGATAGTAGTAGTGATGAAGACGCTTTTCTTTCCTGTTCCACACCTAACGTCAGTTTTCACAGCGCGGACAGCGTTGGGTCCGGTTCGGCAGTTCTGACTCTGCATGACCAGTTATCCTCCATTTTCACTAAGTTTCCTAAGAACTTTAACGTAGTACATATAAATTCCCAGAGTATTTCCTATCACCATTCTGATCTTCTGGCATCCATTAGCAGGGACCATCTTGACGCGCTTTTGGTTTCAGAAACGTTTCTCAAGCCGTCTCTGCCATCTAGTCTAGTCGATATTCCTGGTTTTATGTTGATTCGCAATGATAGGCTTGGTAAGGGTTGTGGAGGTATAGCTATATACCTGCGCGACGATATGGCTTACAAAACAATTTGTGCTTCTACGTCTACAGCTATCGAACGCGAAGCCGAGCAGTATCTCTTCATAGAGGTAAATATACAGCACAATAAATTGCTTCTTGGTGTTTTCTACAGCCCTGACTTGCGAGTCAACTATTTTGACAGACTTGAGACCATACTTCACGATCTATGTCCCAATTACAGCCGCGTAGTCTTCATGGGTGACTTCAATACATGTCTGATTAAGGATGATAACCGAACACATTCTCTTCAGTCCCTTTTGTCTTCTATTAACCTCAGTATTCTACCTCTCTCTGCTACTCATCATATACCTAACCGTACTCCTTCTCTTCTCGATCTTATTATTCTTTCCTGTCCTGAACTTGTTGCCACACACGGTCAGCTTACGGCCAGCTTCTCGCATCATGACCTAATATACCTATCTATGTGTATTCGCCCTCCGAAGCAGAAGGTACAATTTTCAGTTCTTCGGAATTTCAGGGGCATGGACTTGGAGGCTCTGAGGTGTGATGCTGAGGACTTAGACTGGACACCTGTCTTAAGTAGTGGTATTACTATTGACGAGAAGGTTTTAAAATTTAACGAAACACTTAAGGGTCTATACGATCGACACGCACCTAAGCGTCGTATTCGCCATAAACATACCCCCGCTCCTTGGATTAGTGCCGACATTAAGGATAGCTTCCTTAATGTCGGCACTAATCCAGGCTGCTAGAGATAGTGCTAAACGTAGACTAAAACGTAGTCCCTCCGACTCTAACTTTAGGCGCTTCAAGGATTTGCGAATTGCTGCAATCGTCTGTGTCGTGATGCAAAACGTCGCCACTTCCACAAATCGTTAGATACTCGTAACTCCTCCGTGATCTGGAAATTTCTCAAAGCTAACGGTATCGGTAAATCTCCCTCCATCGACTGTGACAATATCGATTTGGGTGCCCTTAACCAACACTTCTCACAACCACCTGTTACTGTTGACACACGTACTAAGGCGCGCACTCTGCTTGATCTTTCCCTGATGCCGATACCACTATGTCCCCCGTTCAAGTTAAAATCAGTCACTGAAGATGAGGTTCAAAAGTCTTTACTCGCTATAACGTCTTCTGCGGTAGGTAACGATCAGTTATGCTCTAGGATGTTTACACCGATCCTACCCGCCATAATCCCTATCCTCACCCATATATTTAACTTCTCAATTCACTCGGGTGTCTTTCCCATGGCTTGGAAACAGGCACTTGTTACACCACTCCCTAAAACCTCTAATCCCACTTCATTATCCCAATTCCGGCCAATCTCCATTCTGCCTTTCCTGTCCAAAGTCCTAGAGCATATCGTACATCGTCAATTGTCTTCTCACCTAGCGCAGAACAATCTCCTCAGTTCATTTCAGTCTGGTTTTCGATCAGGTCATAGTACTGTGACGGCGCTCCTAAAGGTCACTGACGATATTCGTTGGGCCATGGAGAATAGGTCACTTACTGTTCTGGTTCTGCTGGATTTCAGCAGTGCCTTCAACTCCGTGGATTTTGATGTTCTCCTTGGAATCCTCAAATCCCTCAATTTCTCCTCGGAGTCTGTGACTTGGTTTAATTCGTATCTTCGGGGACGCTCGCAATCTGTTCGCCACAATGAGCTATGCTCGGAGTGGTGTGACCTCAGTGCTGGCGTCCCACAGGGCGGCGTACTTTCTCCTTTACTTTTTTCCATATTCATCAACTCTGCTGTTCGAGTTATCTCTTCTAACTTCCATCTCTATGCAGACGACTTGCAGCTTTATCGTCATTTTGCTCTGAACGAGTATAGGACTGCCATTGCAGCCATGAATAGGGATCTCGTAGCCATTAACCAGTGGGCTTGTTCGTATGGCCTACATATTAACCCTAAAAAATCGCAGGCCATGATTATTGGCAGTAGGCAAATGCGAAGTGGGTTAGACATGGCTGTAATTCCGCCAGTTGTCTTGGATGGTTCTCCGATTCCATATATTGAAATCGCAAAAAACCTTGGAGTCTACATCGATTGCAACTTGACGTGGAATGCACATGTTAGGGAACTAAGTAAAAAAGTCCATTTCACCTTTCACACTCTTAAATGTCTCCAAAGCTTCTTGCCCTTAGATGTCAAAGTCACTCTTGCTCAGACGTTAATTCAGCCCATTCTTGACTATGCAGATGCCTGCTACTTGGATGCCACCGAGGAGCTCCTAGATAAACTTGAGCGTTTGCAAAATCTTTGTATTCGTTTTATATTCAATTTGCGGAAGTTCGATCATGTCTCACAATTTCGCAAGGAACTCAAGTGGCTCCCAATCCGTCTTCGTAGAGATGCTCGGATATTGTGTCTGCTATTTATCATTCTACACAATCCTTCCTACCCATCCTACCTACGGGAGCGTTTCTCTTACATGAACGCACCTGATGTCCCGTGTAGGTCTCACCTACAATACCGCCTCACCTGTCCCTCTCACAAATCCGACCTCTACTCCTACTCCTTTACTATTCATGCGGTCAGGCTGTGGAACTCGCTCCCACCGAACATACAACGCTGCAACACCATCTTTACATTTAAGAAAAAAGTAAAGGAACACTATCTTTTCTCTCTGTGTTAAGTATTTGTATGTATGTATATTAATTGTTAGTATAATAATATGTGTTATATTCTTATAGTATTATGTATTTATATCTATATACTTATATGTATTAGTATTTATATCTATGTAGGTAGGTATATATTATGTGTATGTATATTCTGGCGCATTTGCGGTAGGTGCGTGTTTTTATTTGCATATTTGAATGCTACACCTACACACACATAAAACTTGTTCTTCTAAGCATTTCCTTCCCTTGGCCCACTGGAAGAGATTTCTTATGAAATAAGTGGTACCTTTGTACTTTTAATCTATCCTTTGTATTTCTCTTCTATAACTTTATGTGTGTACATAAATCAATAAATAAAATAAAATAAAAATAAAATAAGGTGCGTGCTGTCAACGGCTGGGCCATGCCAGTCTTAGTATACTCTTTTGGCATACTTAGATGGACTCAGACGGAGTTAGAAGCTCTGGATAGGAAGGTGCGTTGTCTATTGACTTCATATCGAATGCACCACCCACGTTCGTCAGTAATGAGGTTGTATATACCACGGAAATGTGGGGGTCGAAGATTTTTAAATGCCAAGACTCTCCATAACCGTGAGATATGCAACCTTAGAGAGTATTTCCTGCAGGTGGACGTGGATGTGCATCGAGATGTTGTGGCAATAGACAACGGACTGACCCCGCTGTCCCTTGCGAAAGAGAACTGGCGCAAACCTGTAATATTAAGTGTATCTGATCGGAAGGAAATATGGAAGAGCAAGGAACTGCATGGTCGATTTTATCGGGCTCTAAATGGACCCGATGTTGATTCAATAGCATCGGTATCCTGGTTACGATTTGGTGATCTCTTCGGAGAAACTGAGGGTTTTATCTGTGCAATTACTGATGAAGTCGTGATAACGAATAACTATCGGAGATTTATTGTCAAAGATGGGACGCTAGACATTTGTCGGGCATGTCATCGTCCCGGAGAATCTTTAAGACATATTATCTCTGGTTGTTCCCGTCTTGCGAACGGTGAGTATTTGCACATACACAACCAAGTAGCCAGGATTATCCACCAGCAACTTGCTCTAAAGTATAGCCCGACCCAGTTCTTGAGAACGGTCATGTCACATTGTATTGGGATCGATCTATTATCACTGATAGAACTGTTATAGCTAACAGACCTGATATAGTGATAATGGATCGATTAAAGCGCCTTGCAGTAATTGTCGATATCACTGTGCCACATGACGAGAATCTCGTGAAAGCAGAAAAAGATAACCAAATTAAATATTTAGACCTAGCTCACGAGATTGTTGACATGTGGGATGTTGATTCGGCGATTATTGTTCCGATAGTCGTATCTGCGCATGGTCTAATAGCCAAGAGCCTCGACCTCCACCTACAGAGGCTCGCTTTAGTCAGCTGGGTCAAGAGCTTGATGCAGAAGGCGGTTCTGTTGAATACGGCTCGTATTGTGCGGAAGTTTCTGTCTCTGGAGCCCTAACCACCGGTAGCTTGGTCCCTGTACCCGATGCCGGTGGGTTACTTTTTTTTTATATTTTCAATAAAATAAAATAAATAAAATAAAAATAAAATAACGTTTATTATCTTTGAAATTTTCAGAAAATTATTTAGATTCGTCAGAAGTTGGTGTGACTCTACCGAGGGTTCCAAAATGCAACGAGACTGAGAAGAGCCCTCAAGAAACTCAGCTCGGCTTTTTTCAAAATATTTCATCTTAAATCTAATACAGAGTTATTTAGAAAGGAGCAATTCGTTACGTTGTTACAACCAGGCCGCCTTGTCATCTAAGAAATCATTAATACTATAATAAGCTTTATGGCACAATTTACTTTTTATTAGTTTTTTAAATTTATTGACAGATAAATTTGCTATTTCGGTTGGCAATGTATTGTACATTCGAATAAAGTTCCCCGCAAAAGAATTACTCACTTTATGAAGCCTAAATTTAGGAACAGCCAGTTTATCTTTATTTCTTAAGTTTAGATTATGATTATCACTATTTTTCACAAATTTACTTTTGTTCTTGTGGGTATACAATAAAATTTCATAAATATACTGTGCATACACTGTAAGGATGTTAATATGCTTAAACTTATCTCTTAATGACTCCCGAGACCCCATTCCATAGATAGTCCGGATAGCCCTCTTCTGCAACACAAAGATGCATTCAATATCGGCAGCGTTACCCCACAGTAGTATGCCATATGTCATGATACTGTGGAAGTAGCTGAAGTAGACCAGACGCGCCGTTTTAATGTCTGTAAGTTGTCGGATCTTTTTGACAGCATAGGCTGCTGAACTAAGCCTGGCCGAAATTTTCCCGATATGAGGCCCCCATTGCAATTTGGAGTCTAACGTTATGCCCAGAAAGACAGTGTCATCGACCAATTCTATTATATCATCCCTAACCTTAACACTGGTTTTAACAAGTCTTACATTAGGTAAGGTGAATCTTACACATTTAGTTTTATTTTCATTTAATAATAAATTATTAGCACAAAACCAGTGGACTATCCTAGAGAGGGCAATGTTTACATCGTCAAGTTCGCGCTGTCCACGTTTAACTTTAAATATTAAAGAAGTGTCATCAGCAAACAAAACTACCTCGTGGTCGTCTCTTATGAGGTGAGGGAGATCATTAATATATACTAGAAAAAGAAAAGGGCCCAAAATTGAACCCTGCGGTACCCCCATTGCTACAGGAGAACCAGGTGACTGTTTACCATTGATCACTGCTTTCTGGACCCTATCACTTAAGTAAGAATTGACGAAATTCAAGGCCGTCCCCCGGATTCCGTAATGATCAAGTTTCTTAATTAAAGTCTGGTGCTGAACGCAATCGAAGGCCTTAGATAAGTCACAGAATACACCATAAGCATCATATGACTCATCCCAGGCCCTGTATATACACTCTAATAATTTAATACCGGCATCAGTGGTGGACCGACCACGAGTGAAACCGAATTGTTTTGTATGTAATAGTTTATTAACGTTAAAGTGATTATGCATTTGATTAAGCATAATTTTTTCAAAAATTTTACTAAATGTAGGTAGTACAGAAATGGGACGGAAATTGGACGGATCTGAAGTACTACCCGATTTAAACAGGGGAATTAATTTACTAGATTTCATTAAATCAGGGAACACACCACTATCAACACAATTATTAAATATTATTACTAGTTCAGGAGCAACCATTTCAATAAAAGAATTTACTAAATACACAGAGATGCCCCAGAGGTCAGCTGTTTTCTTGATATTTAAAGATTTAAAAGTTTTTAAGATAGTGTTTATGTTAACTTTACTGAATTTAAATATAACGTTACAACAAGGAACGTTTGCTTTTAACAAAGATTCTGCAATGGGGGTTGAAGAGCCTAGGGTTTTTGTCAAATCTACAGGAATTCGGGAGAAAAAATTTTCAAATTCGTTAGCGACCTCGAAGTCTGATGTAGTTATTTTACCATTTATATTAAGTTTAAAATGATTATCATTTAATTTTTGTTGACCTCTTTCCGCGTTTATAATTTTCCAAGTAGATTTAACTTTGTCTGCACTATTGAGAATTTTATCACTTATATATTTTGATTTAGCTGCTAAACAATCTGCTTTAAACTTTTTTGAATAAGTTTTAACATAATCTAGAAATTCAACTGATCTATTAAGCTGTCTTTCTGAGTATAGTTCATAAAGTTTTTGTCTACTTTTGTGTATACCCTCAGTGGCCCATTCACTGAAAGTAGGATTATCACTAATCATGACCTCCTTAGACTTGAATATGGAGTTGAACTCGTTGTAAAAAGAATCAAAAAATAATTTATACATTACATTTGGATCTAAGCCAGTGTCTAAGAATGGAATTTTATTGCAAAGTCCAACCCTCATACGTTCCAAGCGGTCACCAGTTATTGGTCTACATAATATTTTACGTTTTATAACTTTTTCTTTAGTGATTTTAAAAGATGCTATTTGCCCACAATGGTCTGAATCTAGCTTTTTTATAATACTTTTACTTTCTGGCAACATATCGCTGTATATATTATCCAGGCAAGTGGCTATTGTATTACAATATCTAGTAGGCTCCAAAAATAAGTTTGTAAGATTGTGTGATTTAAATAAATGTAAAATATTATAACTCATAGACGTATTAACAAGTAAATCGACATTAAAATCACCACATACTATTAGGTACTTATTAGTTTTTCCAAGTTTACATAGAACTTTGTCAATAAGTTCCTCAAATTCGCAAAAGGGTGAGGTTCCAGGTTTATACACGCATACTACTATGAATTGCTCCATTTCCACGCACGACAGTTCGACTTTACACTCTAGAGAAAGAGACACAATATCTTTCCGTTCTTTAAATTTAAGTTGTTTATTTAATAAAATCAAAGATCCCCCCCGTACTGTGGTCACCCTGCAGAATGCACTACCAACCCGGTGATTACTGAAATTGAACATGAGTTCATACGGCTTACGCATATGTTCTGTAATACAAAAAATATCAATATTATCTGAATTCATTAACAGTTCCAACTCTAACTCTTTGCCATTTGTTAAACAACCAATATTTTGATGCCCTATGTTGATATAATTTACATTTTTTGATTTGGTTTGATTTGGAGGGCATTTTTTAACATAATTAATATTTGTAACTAAATATAATTCAATTAATTGACTATGTCTGCTAAAGGGTAATATTGCCTCTGTTGTCGTAGAACTTAATTTAAATTACTTGGAACAGATTCCAAAGTCTTAACACTAAATCTACATTGCTCAATAAAAGCAGTTTTGTCAGCCAAGTTCTTGGCTGAAGTGTAAAAATAATTGAATAGCAAACTTGCTATTTGTCTCTTATAATGCTTTGGTAGAAAATACCTACCTTTGTTTACATAAACAATATGTTTGTTATTGTTAAAGTTACTGTCAGAAGTTGACAAATTGTATTTATATACAGTTCTCATAAAAACAGAATTAAAGTCAATTACATGGAATTTATTATTATATTGGCTAGTTAAATTGAGTTGTAAATTTATCTTATATCTAAGAGAATTTTCTACGTCTGGCACACCTTTTATGTATGGTAATGTAAACATTACTACATGTTCAACATTTAAGTTTTGCATTTTGTCAAAGTATAGGGATAGTTCATTTTTGTTAATTTTACCCCTGTTTGAGCAGAAAATAATTATTTTACTGTTTGAGTCAAAATTATATTCTAATATCTTTTGCATAATTTCATTTAAAGATGCACCTGGATAACAGTTATTAATAATTGAATAACAATTTGAATTAAATTGTTGTATCAGAAAAGAACTAAAATCAGTTCCAATATCATCACTAAATAAAACTAGTTTAGTATATCCAGTATGACTATTACTTTTTACACTGTCACACAATTCATACACTAATGAAGTAGAAGGTGAGCAAGTTGTAAGGGAAGCCTGGTTCTCCAATGATTGAGAAGGACTTGTGCAATTGATATTGCATGAGTGGTTATTTATGAAGGTATTAAGGCGCTGAGTATTATAATTAGATGTTTTGAGTACCTTATCTATACTTGATGAACACTTATTGAAGTCTTTTAGAGACCATTCATATTTCTTAGTTACATACTCTAATTCAAATTGCAAATATTTTATTTGTGACTCTAAGCGTTGTGTGTCAGTGTAATATTTTAAATGACTTTGTTTAAGTTCTAACATAGATAATTTAGCTTGTTCTCTTAATTTTAAACTAGACTTAACATTTTTACACTTTTTGATTAAGATTCTATGATATTTTAATTGTTTCTTTGATTTTAAAATGAATTTCTTTATTTTTAGGTATTTTTTTAGTTTATTCCTGCTGCAAAAATAAACTGGCTTGTCCAGTTGGTATGAACTGTCATTGGTAAGATCTATAGTAGACAAGTCCAGGTTTGGAACTGTTGCAGAAGGAACAAACTGCGGAGTACCACTCATTAGCTCGTTATAAAGGTTATCCGTTTGTTGGACTACGACTTGCTTGGCAGCTGACTCCAAGTGTAAGATGTGCCCCTGGGCATCCCGTAGCTCCTGTTCCAGCAAGGTAGTCCTCCTCAAGGTCCCTTCATACTCGTCACTGCACTCTTGAAACCTATCTACTATTGATTGAAGGTGGTTCCGCTGCATTACAATTTCATCATAACTAATATGAAGCCTAGCTAGTTCAGATTTTAGTTTTTTACTATCGTCTAAAGCACCTATCAACAAGTTTTCATTTTCTTCTCTTTCTTTTTCTAATTGTAAACAGAGCTCTGTTTTAGATTTAAGTTCCTGCAACACCAGCTGAAGTTTGGGCTCCTCCTGCTGGCGGGATAAGGCTCTACGGCTACGGGTATTCATATTCTCGACAAATAAGTGCAATTAAACGCAATTTAGAAAATACAAGTAGGTAGTTCGAGGTTATGTTAGGTACCGGTAAATTAAAATCAAAACTTTTCTGTACAAATTGCAAATTTTTTATTTGTGACTCTAAGCGTTGTGTGTCAGTGTAATATTTTAAATGACTTTGTTTAAGTTCTAACATAGATAATTTAGCTTGTTCTCTTAATTTTAAACTAGAGTTAACATTTTTACACTTTTTGATTAAGATTCTATGATATTTTAATTGTTTCTTTGATTTTAAAATGAATTTCTTTATTTTTAGGTATTTTTTTAGTTTATTCCTGCTGCAAAAATAAACTGGCTTGTCCAGTTGGTATGAACTGTCATTGGTAAGATCTATAGTAGACAAGTCCAGGTTTGGAACTGTTGCAGAAGGAACAAACTGCGGAGTACCACTCATTAGCTCGTTATAAAGGTTATCCGTTTGTTGGACTACGACTTGCTTGGCAGCTGACTCCAAGTGTAAGATGTGCCCCTGGGCATCCCGTAGCTCCTGTTCCAGCAAGGTAGTCCTCCTCAAGGTCCCTTCATACTCGTCACTGCACTCTTGAAACCTATCTACTATTGATTGAAGGTGGTTCCGCTGCATTACAATTTCATCATAACTAATATGAAGCCTAGCTAGTTCAGATTTTAGTTTTTTGCTATCGTCTAAAGCACCTATCAACAAGTTTTCATTTTCTTCTCTTTCTTTTTCTAATTGTAAACAGAGCTCTGTTTTAGATTTAAGTTCATGCAACACCAGCTGAAGTTTGGGCTCCTCCTGCTGGCGGGATAAGGCTCTACGGCTACGGGTATTCATATTCTCGACAAATAAGTGCAATTAAACGCAATTTAGAAAATACAAGTAGGTAGTTCGAGGTTATGTTAGGTACCGGTAAATTAAAATCAAAACTTTTCTGTACTTACGAAAATAGATCGCCTGTTTTCAATGTTGAGTATATGAATACACACGTATAATATAATAATTTTACCTAGTATAGGAGAAACATTATGTATTTACGTAAAATAACATTGAACAATACGGTCAGCTGATTCGTCACTTTTTAGCTTATTTTTACACTAATATACACAAAATTCTTTGAAATGATTATTTTTGCACTACTATTGTGATGATATTGGAGTTATGTGATGTAATTTGTATTTATTTCACTAATAAATTTATAGGAGCTAAAATTTTACGACTGTTCAATAGTGTTGCCAGACGCAGAAAAAAATGAAAATGTATTTTTTATAAATCTATTTAAAAATGTAATAGATATGTGTTAAGTGTTAATAAAGAGAATAATAATAATAAGCCTTTTATTTCCAAATAACTTAATATTAAAATACAATCTATACGTACATACACTAATTGATTACAATTATGTTATTTCATAACGATAATCTTCTTGATATTTACTTGTAGTATTTGTGTACTATTTATTTAATCATCATTATTAACAATTATAAATTTTATCTAATTAAAATATTTATCTATTTCTTTATTTAGTATTAAATAACTATTCTGCACTTAATCAATATTCACATTAAGTATAGATCGAAAATTGCATGCATTTCATTATAAATTTAACAATTAATTATTACATACCTATTACATTCGTACGTTATACATTTTAATTATACATATATCATTTAGTACATTTTAATCAAGGTAAACGTCCCAATAACCGTTAATTTTTGAACTTCGCTGACTTTCGTTGCCTATTTTAATAATTTATAATGAATTCACAAAAACAAGATTAATATGACTGGATAGGTAATGTATTCTAATTTCTTGTCATTTATTTTATTTTTGGTTAATATACAGATTATTACTTAATAATTCGCAATAAAGACCTCAGAAAAGGAGGTCATTGTACCAGTTTCCGTTAAAAATGTACCAGTAACCGTTAAGTTGTCCCAAAATCCGTTATTTATAATTACGAATTTGAACTCTATTTCGGGGCAATAAGGTTCACATAAATTTTACATTACATTTCCGTGTTTACAACTATGTTATATTGAAGAGATATTATTTTTAAAGAAATCATTTTTTTTTATTAAGAATCCGTTTTTAATCATTTTGAAATATTAGTTATAGATGATATTTTTGGTTACAAAACTGTTTTAGGTACCTACGCGAATTCAGATTTTAATTTTTAAATTAAAAAGTTTAATGTATTTATTTTCTTAATCTGTGGGGTACAATTCATACACCTAAATAAAAATGATTGCAGTTCGATTGTCTCGTTAAACTTCGACAGGTGCGGATTCACTGTTATGGACATGCCTACAACCTTAATTGGCCAGTGACGTCACGCTCTTGACTGGGATATCAAGACACTGTAACCGGAACATCGGGGCATTTGCTAACATACGTTATAAGAACACCGACGGATATTCAAATGGAAAATAGAATTTGAAAACCATTTTACCATACCAAAGATGGCTTAAACGATGCTATATATGAGAAAGCTTATGCCAAAAGCAGCAAATCTGTTTCTGCTACAGCACGTGCCGCGTTTCATCATACAACGAGTGGATGGTATAATGGGAGGTTTCGTACAATGATGTCACTTCGCTCCATTTTTGCTAATAAGGTGTTAAAGTGACAGCAAAAAAAATATGAAACTGACTTACTTAAGAGACTGTAGTTAAAACACTATCTAATACTTTTCACAAAAAAAGAATAGATTTTCCAGTCAGCTAAGCACCCACCGACGCAACCGCTGTTACGGGAAAATTTGCCAGGCTGCATCTTTGCGGAAGAATGGCATCGTCTGGCCTTGATCTTAATTCACTGGATAATGTCTTTGTGGAGTTGTTCAAAACTACGTAAATTAGAAATGTCATGTACACTATATTCTTAATCCTAATAGATTGCCACTACGATTTCAGTACACATTTCACCTTACTACGATTGTCAGAATGCGTATTGGTAATAAATAATTATAAAAATTCTGAATCAATAATTGTTTTTTTTTTTTTTTTTTTTTTTTATATTTAGGTCGACAAATTGACGCCACCCGCCTGATGGTAAGCTAAGGCGACGTCTGGCAATTGAGGGCGACTCTCACAGTACACAGGAATACTATAGAGAGTGGCCCTCAACTTGACGACCCAGTAATGTGCCTCTTCACGCTTCGCTTAAAGAGCCCAGGGTTATATGTTGGAGGAAACACGTGGGCAGGCAGGGCGTTCCAAGCCACCATCGTTCGGCAGAGAAACGATCGTTTGAAACGCTCGGTTCTCGCGAAGACGGTTTCCACGGTATGAGGGTGACATCTCTGGCCGGCACGCGTTGTTCGGGATCGGAAGGGAGAGGGTGGGATCAGGTTGAAGAGCTCTTCAGAACACTCACCGTGGTAAATACGGTAGAACGCGGCCAAGGAAGCAATTGTTCGGCGCTGGGCTAGCGGCTCAAGGCTTCCCGTTACCTCCGGACAGTCTATAATGCGAACAGCGCGTCGCTGCATAGCGTCGAGTGCGTCCAGCAAATACTTCGCGGAGCCGTCCCAGAGGTGAGAGCAGTATTCAACGCAGGGTCTAATCTGCGTTTTGTACAGCAGACACCTCTGGTGCGGTGTAAAGAATCGCTTTACCTTGTTCAGTATTCCTAGTTTACGCGAAGCTAGCCCAATACATCTCTCAATGTATTTTGTGTTATTGAGCTCTCGACGAACGTCTATGCCAAGGATGTCTAGATTGTCCTTCATTGGTAATATTGCATTCTGAAGAGTGGGTAGGGGAAGGAAAGGGGATTTTTTCGCTGTAAATGCACACGCCTGTGTTTTGTGGGCATTGAACTCGACCAAGTTCTCGGCACCCCATTGGGAGATACTGTCGAGGTTTCGGTCGAGATCACCCACGAGATGTCGTCTCTCCTCCTCTATCACAGATCGCCCCGCCGTCGGACGAACCGAGTAACTCCCGTGCAATGTACTGTCATCTGCATAGCAATGAATGTTCCCGAGGGAAAGCATATCATTGATATGCAGAAGAAAGAGAGTTGGTGACAGTACGGACCCCTGCGGTACCCCGGCATTCACTTGCAAGAAGCGAGAAGCCTGGCCATCGCAGAGGACCCGCACTCGGCGCTCGTTTAAAAAACTGGCAATCCAGCTGCACAGTTGAGGAGGTAGACCATATGCCGGAAGCTTGGAAAGGAGCGAAGCATGCCAGACCCTATCGAAAGCTTTGGCGATGTCCAGGATAATAGCCAAGGACTCGCCGAACTTTTCCATAGCCTCACCCCATACATGCGTGACGAATGCCAGGATGTCACCCGTTGATCGTTTTGGCCTGAAGCCATATTGCCGATCATTGATTAGCGAGTGATCCTCCAGGTATCGCATGAGCTGCTTATTAATAAGAAGCTCGAGCACCTTGCAAATGACTGAGGTGACAGCTATGGGTCGATAGTTGCCTGGATCGGATCGATCCCCTTTCTTGGGGATCGGTTGTACGTTCGCCTCCTTCCAGGCCTCCGGCACGAGGCCTGTAGAGTATGACAGGCGGTACAGACGCGTTAATACTGGATACAACTCAGCAGCACATTTTCGTAGCACCACCGCCGGAATGCCGTCAGGGCCACTGGCTTTCCGCGTGTCGAGTGACCGCAGCACTGCCCGTACATCACATTGCCTGATAACAATATCAGGCATAGTGTGGCCACAGTTGGCGATGGCGGGGGGCTGCAGGCCACGGTCATCGACCCGGGAATTAGCCGCAAAGAGGTTTGCAAGCATGTCCGCCTTCTCTTGGGCTTTGTGAGCCAGTGATCCATCAGGAAAACGCAGTGGTGGCTGTCATAATATTATATTAGCTTGTAAGCCATAGCCTAGTTTAGTCTATGCTTAGATTATATCAATATTGTCTTGTCTATGTTCACTTCCTTCTTCCTTCACTTTGTAACATGGCCGACTGAAATACACGACACGTATTATTACGAGCTCCTGTCTTTTATTCCAAAAACCAACAAACATCAGGTGTGGTGTAAACTGGCGTGTCTTAGGAAGAACTGGATCAACCAAAAGAAAAAAATGGACGAATCTTCAATGTCGTCGGGTCGCCTCAAGCACATGGACGTTCATGCATCCAACATGCCGCTCACGTGGAAAAATTGGATCACCAAATTCAAAATATATCTCAAAGCATTTAAATATGATCAAGAAAGCGAAGATAGGCAAGTTGCACTTTTATTACATTATATAGGACCAGATTGCCTTCACATATTTTATTCTTTCAACCTAGATGTCGAAACAGTCAAGCTACAAGTGTTGATCGACAGATTTGCAGGTTATTTCAGCCCAAAAGTCAATATAACCATGATAAGGCATAAACTTTTTAACAGAAAGCAACTGCAAAATGAACAGCTGGACAGTTATATAACAGATCTCAAAAATATAGCCCATCAGTGTAATTTTGGTGAATTGCAAGACGATTTACTAAAAGATATATTTAGTTGGAATCTAAATGATCAGAATCAATACATTAAAGAGAAAATTTTGCAAGAATTACCTACCACTTTAGATGCCACTATAAATATTGCTAAGTCACTAGAATCGTCACGGAAAGAAGTTCAAATATTATCAGGCACAAATCCCAATTCATCTGTAGCTAGTATAGATAGTATACATAACAGAAGTAGTCAACAGTCCAGTAGAAGTCATTCACAACATAGTCAGTCAAGAAATCAGTCAAGAAATCATAGTCGTAGTCAACAATCAAGGTATAATCCGCAGTCACAGGATCGTCAATCAAGAAGTCAGAGTCACAGTCAACAGTCAAGGTACAATCCTAACCAGTCATACAATACATCCCATTCATCGAGTTATAGCAGTCCCAATGGTTATAAAGGTAACAATCAGTCTATGAATAACTCAATGTGTCCAAAGTGTGGTCAAACACATCGTTTTAAATGTCCTGCTCTTGGTGCAAAATGTAATTTCTGTCAAAAACTTAATCATTATTCAAAGATGTGTAAGTCCAAGCAAAAATATGTTAATTATGTGCAAGAAGATTTTTCTAATGATGATCAAGCTTTTTTAGGTGCTGTTTATCAATGTAATTCTGTAAAATGTAGTAACCAATGGTCAATAACCCTAAGTATCTGTAGTCAATCTGTTTGCTTACTTATTGATTCAGGTGCAGATGTGAATTTGATGTCTAAGAAAGCATTTGAAAAACTAGCGTTGCAAGAGATAAATCTTATACAAACACCATTTAACTTGACAACATTTATAGGTCAAAGTATACCTACAATCGGTTATTGTACATTACCATGTAAGTATAATGACAAATCATACAACTTGTGTTTCCATATTACACAGTTAGATTGCAAAAATATTCTGGGTAGACAGTCATGTCAAGAGTTAAAAGTCATAAAAAGAATACATTCAGTAACCTTTGATGAAAACATATCTAAACACAGTCCAAACTACACACTTAGTCAGCATAGCCAGAACAAAAATTTACAGTCAATGTCAAGTCAGTCTAACAGTCAAAGTCAAGTCATATCACAGTCAATGTGTCACAAAGTCCCTACAGAGTCAAACAGTCTGTCAATACTAAAGAAATATAGTAAGGTTTTTAATGGAATAGGAGCTCTTAAAAACTATGAATGTCATTTAACTCTCAACGAAAATGTCAAGCCGTCGGTAGACGCAAGTAGAAAAATTCCTTTTAAATTACAGGATAAAGTCAAGGCAGAACTTAATAAGTTAGAAGTCACTGGTATTATTGCTCGAGTTGATGAACCAACTGATTGGGTCAACTCTATGGTAATTGTCTCTAAAAAGGATGGAAGCATTAGATTATGTTTAGATCCACGTAAGTTAAATAAAGCTATTAAACGTTCACATTACCCATTTCCACATATTGATGAAATTAAAGCAGAACTAAATGGTTCATGTTATTTTTCAAATTTAGACGCTAAGTCAGGCTTTTGGAATCTTGTCTTAGATGAAGAATCATCCAAACTATGTACTTTTATAAGCCCCTATGGCAGATTTCGTTTTTTAAGGCTACCGTTTGGTGTCAATGCATCTCCAGAAATCTTTCATAAAGAAATGATTTCCCGGTTTGGTGACATACAAGGCATTAAAATAATGATGGACGACTTTCTTATACATGCTAAAACCATTCAAGAATTGTTCGGCGCTGGGCTAGCGGCTCAAGGCTTCCCGTTACCTCCGGACAGTCTATAATGCGAACAGCGCGTCGCTGCATAGCGTCGAGTGCGTCCAGCAAATACTTCGCGGAGCCGTCCCAGAGGTGAGAGCAGTATTCAACGCAGGGTCTAATCTGCGTTTTGTACAGCAGACCACCTCTGGTGCGGTGTAAAGAATCGCTTTACCTTGTTCAGTATTCCTAGTTTACGCGAAGCTAGCCCAATACATCTCTCAATGTATTTTGTGTTATTGAGCTCTCGACGAACGTCTATGCCAAGGATGTCTAGATTGTCCTTCATTGGTAATATTGCATTCTGAAGAGTGGGTAGGGGAAGGAAAGGGGATTTTTTCGCTGTAAATGCACACGCCTGTGTTTTGTGGGCATTGAACTCGACCAAGTTCTCGGCACCCCATTGGGAGATACTGTCGAGGTTTCGGTCGAGATCACTCACGAGATGTCGTCTCTCCTCCTCTATCACAGATCGCCCCGCCGTCGGACGAACCGAGTAACTCCCGTGCAATGTACTGTCATCTGCATAGCAATGAATGTTCCCGAGGGAAAGCATATCATTGATATGCAGAAGAAAGAGAGTTGGTGACAGTACGGACCCCTGCGGTACCCCGGCATTCACTTGCAAGAAGCGAGAAGCCTGGCCATCGCAGAGGACCCGCACTCGGCGCTCGTTTAAAAAACTGGCAATCCAGCTGCACAGTTGAGGAGGTAGACCATATGCCGGAAGCTTGGAAAGGAGCGAAGCATGCCAGACCCTATCGAAAGCTTTGGCGATGTCCAGGATAATAGCCAAGGACTCGCCGAACTTTTCCATAGCCTCACCCCATACATGCGTGACGAATGCCAGGATGTCACCCGTTGATCGTTTTGGCCTGAAGCCATATTGCCGATCATTGATTAGCGAGTGATCCTCCAGGTATCGCATGAGCTGCTTATTAATAAGAAGCTCGAGCACCTTGCAAATGACTGAGGTGACAGCTATGGGTCGATAGTTGCCTGGATCGGATCGATCCCCTTTCTTGGGGATCGGTTGTACGTTCGCCTCCTTCCAGGCCTCCGGCACGAGGCCTGTAGAGTATGACAGGCGGTACAGACGCGTTAATACTGGATACAACTCAGCAGCACATTTTCGTAGCACCACCGCCGGAATGCCGTCAGGGCCACTGGCTTTCCGCGTGTCGAGTGACCGCAGTACTGCCCGTACATCACATTGCCTGATAACAATATCAGGCATAGTGTGGCCACAGTTGGCGATGGCGGGGGGCTGCAGGCCACGGTCATCGACCCGGGAATTAGCCGCAAAGAGGTTTGCGAGCATGTCCGCCTTCTCTTGGGCTTTGTGAGCCAGTGATCCATCAGGAAAACGCAGTGGTGGCTGTCATAATATTATATTAGCTTGTAAGCCATAGCCTAGTTTAGTCTATGCTTAGATTATATCAATATTGTCTTGTCTATGTTCACTTCCTTCTTCCTTCACTTTGTAACATGGCCGACTGAAATACACGACACGTATTATTACGAGCTCCTGTCTTTTATTCCAAAAACCAACAAACATCAGGTGTGGTGTAAACTGGCGTGTCTTAGGAAGAACTGGATCAACCAAAAGAAAAAAATGGACGAATCTTCAATGTCGTCGGGTCGCCTCAAGCACATGGACGTTCATGCATCCAACATGCCGCTCACGTGGAAAAATTGGATCACCAAATTCAAAATATATCTCAAAGCATTTAAATATGATCAAGAAAGCGAAGATAGGCAAGTTGCACTTTTATTACATTATATAGGACCAGATTGCCTTCACATATTTTATTCTTTCAACCTAGATGTCGAAACAGTCAAGCTACAAGTGTTGATCGACAGATTTGCAGGTTATTTCAGCCCAAAAGTCAATATAACCATGATAAGGCATAAACTTTTTAACAGAAAGCAACTGCAAAATGAACAGCTGGACATTTATATAACAGATCTCAAAAATATAGCCCATCAGTGTAATTTTGGTGAATTGCAAGACGATTTACTAAAAGATATATTTAGTTGGAATCTAAATGATCAGAATCAATACATTAAAGAGAAAATTTTGCAAGAATTACCTACCACTTTAGATGCCACTATAAATATTGCTAAGTCACTAGAATCGTCACGGAAAGAAGTTCAAATATTATCAGGCACAAATCCCAATTCATCTGTAGCTAGTATAGATAGTATACATAACAGAAGTAGTCAACAGTCCAGTAGAAGTCATTCACAACATAGTCAGTCAAGAAATCAGTCAAGAAATCATAGTCGTAGTCAACAATCAAGGTATAATCCGCAGTCACAGGATCGTCAATCAAGAAGTCAGAGTCACAGTCAACAGTCAAGGTACAATCCTAACCAGTCATACAATACATCCCATTCATCGAGTTATAGCAGTCCCAATGGTTATAAAGGTAACAATCAGTCTATGAATAACTCAATGTGTCCAAAGTGTGGTCAAACACATCGTTTTAAATGTCCTGCTCTTGGTGCAAAATGTAATTTCTGTCAAAAACTTAATCATTATTCAAAGATGTGTAAGTCCAAGCAAAAATATGTTAATTATGTGCAAGAAGATTTTTCTAATGATGATCAAGCTTTTTTAGGTGCTGTTTATCAATGTAATTCTGTAAAATGTAGTAACCAATGGTCAATAACCCTAAGTATCTGTAGTCAATCTGTTTGCTTACTTATTGATTCAGGTGCAGATGTGAATTTGATGTCTAAGAAAGCATTTGAAAAACTAGCGTTGCAAGAGATAAATCTTATACAAACACCATTTAACTTGACAACATTTATAGGTCAAAGTATACCTACAATCGGTTATTGTACATTACCATGTAAGTATAATGACAAATCATACAACTTGTGTTTCCATATTACACAGTTAGATTGCAAAAATATTCTGGGTAGACAGTCATGTCAAGAGTTAAAAGTCATAAAAAGAATACATTCAGTAACCTTTGATGAAAACATATCTAAACACAGTCCAAACTACACACTTAGTCAGCATAGCCAGAACAAAAATTTACAGTCAATGTCAAGTCAGTCTAACAGTCAAAGTCAAGTCATATCACAGTCAATGTGTCACAAAGTCCCTACAGAGTCAAACAGTCTGTCAATACTAAAGAAATATAGTAAGGTTTTTAATGGAATAGGAGCTCTTAAAAACTATGAATGTCATTTTTTTTTTCATTCATTGGCAAGTAGAAAAATTCCTTTTAAATTACAGGATAAAGTCAAGGCAGAACTTAATAAGTTAGAAGTCACTGGTATTATTGCTCGAGTTGATGAACCAACTGATTGGGTCAACTCTATGGTAATTGTCTCTAAAAAGGATGGAAGCATTAGATTATGTTTAGATCCACGTAAGTTAAATAAAGCTATTAAACGTTCACATTACCCATTTCCACATATTGATGAAATTAAAGCAGAACTAAATGGTTCATGTTATTTTTCAAATTTAGACGCTAAGTCAGGCTTTTGGAATCTTGTCTTAGATGAAGAATCATCCAAACTATGTACTTTTATAAGCCCCTATGGCAGATTTCGTTTTTTAAGGCTACCGTTTGGTGTCAATGCATCTCCAGAAATCTTTCATAAAGAAATGATTTCCCGGTTTGGTGACATACAAGGCATTAAAATAATGATGGACGACTTTCTTATACATGCTAAAACCATTCAAGAACATGATCAAATCCTAGAAAAAGTTCTTTGTCGTGCAAAAGATATAGGTCTAACATTTAATAGTAATAAATGTAACATTTGTCAAAGTGAAGTCAAGTATTTAGGTTTTATATTCAATAGAAATGGAGTGTCTGTAGATCCATCTAAAGTAAATTCAATTTGCAACATGCCACAGCCTAAGAATGTCACAGATGTCCAGAGATTCCTGGGCATGATTAATTTTCTTGGCTCATTCATAAAAAAATTATCAAAAGAAACATCAAACATAAGACAGTTACTTAATAAAAACACAATATGGTCATGGAATGACAGTCATGAGAAAGAATTCAATAAATTAAAGTCTTTAATTAGTTCTTCACCAGTCTTAACTTACTTTGATCCTCAAAAACCACTTACTTTGTCAGTAGATGCTTCAAAAGATGCTTTAGGTGCTGTCATCTTACATAATATTAGTCCTATAGCATATGGCTCAGCTTCTTTGACAAAGTCTCAACAAAATTACTCTCAAATTGAAAAGGAACTCCTAGCAATTTTATTTGGTTGTACTAAGTTCCATCAATACATTTTTGGTAACAAAGTCCTAGTGGAAACAGATCACAAACCTATTGTCTCTTTATTTAGTAAACCTTTATTTAATATTCCACCAAGATTGCAACGAATAATGCTTCGTTTGCGGGTTGCAATGATCTTATCGTTACTTATAAACCAGGTAAATACTTATATGTCGCAGACACATTGTCCCGTGCTGCATTACCAGAAAATGCATTAGTAGAATTGGATGAAGATATTAAACTTCATGTTAATTTACTCACTGCTAATTTGTAAATTGAACAAGCTACCAGGTCTGACCAAACTCTTCAAACTCTTATTAATTACTGTAAAAATGGATTTCCAAATTCAAAGTATAAAGTAGAAGATTGTATTAAACCTTTCTTTCCTGTTAAAGATGATATACATTATGCTAATAACCTTTTATTTTTGTCAGATAGAGTTATTATACCTATTTCTTTAAGAAAAGATTTCTTAAAACTATTACATGAAGGTCATCAAGGCTTGAATAGTTGTAGAAATTTGGCAAGACATACAATTTACTGGCCTAATATTAGTCAAGATATAGATAATTACATCAGTAATTGTGAAATTTGTCTCACTTTAAGAAAGAGTAACACTAAAGAAAGTCTATTACCACATGATTACAAATACATTCCTTGGCATAAGGTTGGTATAGATTTCTTTGAGTTCAACAAGCATACATACTTAATTGTAGTCGATTATTTCTCAAAATATGTTGAGATAGCAATTTTAAGTAATGGTTACAGTGCAGACCAAGTCATAATCAAGCTAAAATCAATATTTGCTCGTCATGGTATTCCCCATACATTAATGTCAGATAATGGTCCACCGATGAATTCCAAATCTTTTCATGATTTCACACAAGATTGGAATATTCACCATGTCACTTCCAGTCCCTATCACAGCCGCTCAAATGGTATGGTAGAACGGACAGTAGGCATAATTAAAAATATGCTTAGAAAATGTTTACTTGATAATACTGATCCATATTTAGCATTACTGCAATATCGCAATACTCCCAAAAACAATTTATGTTCACCAGCACAACTTTCCATGTCACGTAGACTTCGTACAAAGCTACCTATAGTAGAAAAACTTTTAAAACCAAAATTGTGTAACTATAGACATCTTAAACAAGTCAATAATCAAAATTTACATAAGATGAAAGAGTATTACAACAAAAATTCCAAAGATCTTAAACCCTTGGAGGTAAATAGTCATGTTATGTTTCAAAAACATCCACAATCGTCTTGGTTTCCAGGTATTATACAACAAGTTGGTCCGGAACCTAGGTCGTATATCATAAAAAGTAAATTTGGTACATATCGTCGCAATAGACAATACATAACACTTAGACCAAAGTCTCAATATTCTTTTCATTCACATAACACACAGACTAATAATTTTCACACTCAACCAGTCAGTTCCAATCAAACTTATATCAGTTATACTCCTTGTTATACAAATGATTACTCTAAAATTTCTCATAGTCAATCTCCTCAACGTACTAGCAGTCAACCAATTAAGAAATATTCTAGTTCAGGAAGAGAGATAAGGCAACCACAACGTCTTATAGACACAGTCTTATAAACATTGTTTCGTATTCATTGTCATGTACTTAGTTATAAGTAATTAATTAGTAAACTAAAATGTTGTAAACCATTGTTTGTTTACATTTAGAAACAATCGTCAAATTGACAACGTCAAATTATGTCAACTGTCAGAATCTATTAAAACGTCAAATTGTCTCGTGTCAAAACACTAAAATGCGTTTTGTTATTTTTATATAAGAATCTAAAATATAAGTTATAATAAAGTTACTTAAAGGGAAGATGTCATAATATTATATTAGCTTGTAAGCCATAGCCTAGTTTAGTTTATGCTTAGATTATATCAATATTGTCTTGTCTATGTTCACTTCCTTCTTCCTTCACTTTGTAACATGGCCGACTGAAATACACGACACGTATTATTACGAGCTCCTGTCTTTTATTCCAAAAACCAACAAACAGTGGCAGCGAGAGTTGACAAAAATTTGACTGTACGGCTTTGGCCAGTTGCCAGTATCCACGGCTGCCCATGGGATGGGATGTGAGCTCCTGACCAAGCCGCGCGACGCGCTGGGCATCCGCTCTCTTGAAGGCGCTCTTGCTGAACCTAGTGGCCCGATTGCACGCTGCTTTGAGGCGGTTCAGGTTCGGGTCACGTGCCGCCCGAGCCCTGACCCAGGCGCGATATGCCGACTGTTTTTTCTGGACAGCCTCGGCACATTCACGCCCGAACCAGGGGCGAGCTTTGCGGATGCTGGCGACATCAGTGAAAGGGATATAATATTCTATCCCTACACTGATCTCGCCAGCAATGGCAGCAACGCTATCCGAAGGCGCCTTCCCTACAAAGCAGCGCTGGCTCCACGGGACGGACGCAAAGTAATCGCGGAGACCGTCCCAGTCTGCCGACGAGTAGTGCCATAGTCGTCGAGTCATTTGTTCAGCACGAGCAGGCGGTGGCACTTGGAAGCTGGCGTGCACCACACAGTGGTCGGAAGTGCCCAGTGGGGCGCGTACCGACACACTGTACTCGGCTGGGCGACTCGAGAGCAGTAGATCCAGCAAGGCGGGCGTGTGGTCTGACCTGTCAGGTATCCGGGTGATCCCCCGTACCATCTGGGTCAGCCCGTGGGAGAGAGCGAATGCATGGGCGGTTCGTCCCGCATGATCGGTCCTAAGGGACCCCAGCCACTCAACGTGATGACCGTTAAAGTCCCCCAAGAAAACCAGGTCAGCGTTCGGGAACCGCACCTGCGCATCGTCAGCCATCTCGCTGAGGTATTCGAAAAGCCTTGTTGTTCCAGTGTCCCCTGTGTGGGAGCGGTAGACGCACACGTAGATCTGGCTCATGGAGCCATGATCCACGTGCAGCCAAAGGACGGAGTAGGAGGGGTTCTCCAGACAGCGCAACCGGCGGCAGCAAACATCCGCCCTAACGAACACGCACACCCCGGCTTTATCGCGGAATTGTTCCTCAATGATATAGCCCGGGTAACAGAGGTACGACGTGTCGTCAGGGCGGCGTATCTGTGTCTCCGTTAGGAACATCACAGAAGGCCGTGCCGACTCCAGGTGATGGTGGACGGTATCGAGGTTTGCATGGAGTCCGCGGATATTCGCGAACTCCACCTCAAACGAAGTCATCTTTATGGGGTTTCTAGGGGCCTCTGTGTACCGTCTATTATCTTGTTGCACTGTCATTGTGAAATATGGGGAAGCGTGAAGACAGGGCGATATTTGGTGCGGCAGTAAGTGACAAAGTGCAGAGGCTAGCTTCGTCTAGAACCGTGTGGTTAGGTCGGAGCCGACCCGCCGGACGGAAGGGCTCCCAAACCCCCCTGATGCAAGGCCGCCGCTACCCCAGACCGGTTACCACCCGGAGCGGCGACCCCACAACAGGATTATGCGCAACATGTGGGGCAGCCTACTGGGGTGGTTGGTCCCAGGCGGGCCCCATGACTATGTTGCGGGCGGCCGCGGCAACGCCGTTGCTAAGGGTCTCCCTGGCCGGCGAATCGACCCACACCACCCACACTAGACTCCGCTTCGCCCCCACTGGACCCCTGCCTGCCGCACCATACACCGCCCCGGGCCCGGCAGTGCAGCTGCTGAACCCCTAACGCAACCCAGCCTGGGCTGGGTTACTTGGGGGGCTTTAGCACAGCTGCACGGTGGTACCCCTCCGGACCAACACTGTTGTACCACCTGGTATCCACGTAGGGGCCAAAGCCACCACATGGGTACCGTAATATACGAACCTCGTCCGTTAATCAGCAGGTGCGCCACTAGCAGGTGAGGTCGCTGGGGCCCGATAGATGTAAGAAGGGCCCCTTTGCACCCAAAATTGTCTGAAATATCATTTAAAAATCCGGAAGCCGTATATCAAAACACCGAATAAACATAGGCTTAAAATAATAAATCGAAGCCCGGATATGGGATGGGGCTCTCGTATCAGAGGTGGTACTTACGGCCAGCAACGTATCTGTTCTAAACAGACCGTTGAAGGCTTTGGCCGTCAGAACAATAAGAGAGTACTGCACGATCTCCCTAGAGGCTACATGTCTATTAGCCGGGATACCTCCTTGGGCAAATGAGGGCCCTTGCGATCAATGTTTCAATGACAGATGGAGGCGATGGAGCGTGCCGGGGAGAAATCGTGGTTCAGCGTTTCATACCGAAGTTGGCACTGATCATCGCCGCTCGTACGTTGAGCAACCAATATGGGGAATCGCTACCACGGCGGCGGTGAGACCAGTCATGAAGGAGTGGCTTCAGAAGTGACACAGAGTGATATCGCGCGTCGCATATAAAAACTGGGCACGGGTGCTTCGGTAAGTTGATGAGGGAGCGTACCCTCCCTGCCAATTACCGGTGTCTATGGTGAGGGTACCGCAGGACTTCCAACTTCCATGATTGAGGCCTGAACTCGGTGGGTTGGTGACCCCAAATCCACAGAACGCAATCCTTCGAGGGTTAAGTGGGGTATCAAATGAACAGTTGTTAAAAATGATTTCAAAATATATAAGTTCAATGTAATTTGGTGTGAGAAATTTAACTTATAACAAAAGTATGTAAGTAAGGTTTTGAAACTAAAAAGCTGTAAATAAAAATAAATAATTAATAAAAGAACCAGACTGCACTTAACCAGATATATAAGCAGGCGTAACTCATTTTGTATCTAGGTTTGAACTAGTACCCTATTTAGGTCCCGCCTGGTTATAGCTAAATATCTGGTTAAGTGCAGTCCGGATGTTTTATTACATATTTAATTATTTCTTTTTATTACTACTTTAGGTCCTAACCTCCAGAAATGAAAGAAATTATTATGTCAATGGAAAATGAGACTTAAGTCAAGGCACTAAGGATACATTAACGGGTTCTGGTGCGAAACTAATGTGTGTACCAATATCCGGTATTTTTTAACGGGAATTGGGACACTTAGGGGTTTGTGAGTACCAATAGATATATGCAATAATATTTACTTTACAGCTGAATTCGCTGAATATTTCAGGTTACGTTGATAGTTATCCTATTCAAGTTTTAATAAAAAAGAGTTCCTTTACCAAAAATCAAACCGTTACGGCACGGGGAGCAATATCCTACGGCGTGACAACTCCGTAGTTCAGCATCTAAACCTCGCAATTTTCTAAATTTTAAAATACGTAACTTTGCTTTTAAATGCTACCGTCCCCCTAAGACTTGTAAGCCAGTGTTGTCACTATTATGATTTAAAATGTTACTAAAAATATGTTGCAATACACAAAATACAATTTATTTTTAGTAGAAAGCTGTGAAAATAGAAAAAGAGTCAAGTTATCGGTTACTGGGACGTTAACGGGAATAGGAGCGCTTACCTTATTCCTATGTTAGTTTTCTATTAATTAATAATTTCTATTCAATAAATTCTATATAACTGTAGTTCACTGACTTGGCTGACAGGTAGTTAGCATGCCTTCAATCCTGTCATTTGGAAACCCATTTTTGGGCGTAGGCCTCCTCCATCCATCTCCACAAAGTCCGGTCTGCCGCGTGTCGCATCCATGTGACGCCAGTTCACAGATAACCAGACTTTAATTAAGTAGAATATGTTGCTTGAATACACAGAATAGGGAATACTGCGTTTACTCTATGCAGGAATACTCTCGGCGAGATGTGTCGTGCGGTGTTCCGCAGGGGTCGGTGTTGGGGCCGCTTCTGTGGAACATCGGCTACGACTGGGTGCTGCGGGGTGCGTTGCCTGAGGGCGTCGGCGTAACGTGCTACGCCGACGATACCCTCGTCACGGCGCGGGGTGCAACGTACCAGGAGGCAGCACTCAAGGTCACGACGGGTGTTGCTCAAGTCGTGGGTCGGATACGGCGGCTGGGACTGGAGGTGGCCTTGCACAAGTCCGAGGTTCTGTGTTTTCACAGACCTCGGAACGGTCCACCTGAAGGTTCCAGCATAAATGTGGGAGGCGTTAGCATCGGCATCAAGCCTTCGATGAAGTATCTAGGGATCGTACTTGATAGCCGATGGAACTTCGGACCACATTTCCGAAGTTTGGTCCCCAAGGTGACACAGGCATCGGTCGCGCTTTCGCGACTGATGCCCAACCTAAAGGGACCCAACGCTTCCTGCAGGAGACTGTACCTGGGGATCGTGCGGAGTATGGCCCTATACGGGGCTCCCGTATGGGCGGCGCGGTTGACGGCCAACAACTCAACGCTCCTTAACAGACCGTTGAGGACCTTGGCCGTCAAACCAATAAGGGGCTACCGCACGATCTCCGGAGAGGCTGCATGTCTCCTAGCCGGGACCCCTCCATGGGACCTGGAAGCGAGAGCCCTTGCGTCATTGTTCCAATGGCGCAAGGAGGCGCTGGAGCGGGACCACAGGCCTGCGTCTCGAGAAATCGATGACCGGCGGTCCCAACTCCGACAGGATCTCATGGAGTCATGGAGGGTGCGACTTGAGCAACCCAAGTGGGGTGCCACCATCATCGCGGCGGTGAGACCGATCATGGACGATTGGCTGCAGAGGCAGCATGGTGACCTCACGTATCGTGCGACGCAGATCGTTACCGGGCATGGATGCTTCGGTAGCTATCTGTTTCGCATCCATCGTGAGGTCACACCCCGGTGTCAACACTGCGAGGTTTCCGACGACGACACCGCACTCCACACGTTGGTGGAGTGCTCAGCTTGGGCGAGTCAGCGCCGGGACCTCGTAGTGGGTCTGGGCGTGGATACCCTCTCGCTGGAGACCATGCTTCAAGCCATGGTCTTCAGCAGGAGTAGGTGGAACGCGACCGTGTCCTTCTGCGAGCAAGTCGTGCTCGCGAAGGAGGCGGCCGAGAGGGAGAGGGAGCGTGCCCTCCCCGCCGAGTTCCGTAGTCAGCGGCGAGGCCGCCGCAGACTCATCTACGCCCAAGACCATCGACCTCCATGATCGGGGCCTGAGGACGGCGGGATCGCCACCCGTCGTCCTTACAGAAGCAGGCTAGAAGGGTTGCGTGCTGCGGGGCCTTTGCCCCATAGCACGCAACCAGATTCACTCACTGACGCAGGATAAAACCCTACCCCAACGACGCGGGATTCTCATCCCGACCCAACCCCCGCAGAGACCACAGAGGTGGTCAAAGTCCGCCGCGCGCCACTGGAAATACGTTCTGCTTGTAACCAGAGACGCCCGGCAACGGACGTTAGAGCGGCCGCGGCCGTGGTCGCGGAACTAAAAAAAAAAAAAAAAATACTTGACATACGAAAGTTAAAATATTTGATTTTTGACGTTAGATATACAGAGTTTAGGTTGAGGATCATGGTATGGTACTGGAACTTAATTATAATAGTGATAATAACTGACATTCTCTTTACGACATAATAATGCTCCAATACAATATAATAATACTTATGTAATAGTTGTCATTTTTTATTGATTTAGTTTTAATAATGACATAATGGTAATGAAATTTTTTTTTTATAATTTATCACTGTGTTAATGTCATATAATAATAATAATTGTCACTGTTTACATAATGTCATAATATTGTTATAATTGTCGAATGTTGTAAAAAAAATATTGAAAATTTGTATGTCGTGATCTATCCGGCGAAACGATGTAACCTGAGACGGCTAAGAAAACCCATGTCAACCATGTTTCTAGCGAATAAAAAAACTCTAATTTCTAAAAATTTTTTTTCTAATAGTAGGTACGTAGGTACTACGAGTAGTATGTCAAATTGCACGTAGAGCATTATATTTGGATGATTTTTTTTTTTTTGGCCACTATCGTTCGGCAG